>JACGTP010000390.1:0-37270 GCA_023678845.1 Mischocyttarus mexicanus
AGAGAGAGAGAGAGAGAGAGAGAGAGAGAGAGAGAGAGAGAGAGAGAGAGGTGATGTCGGCAGTCCGATATTCGGATAATACCCCTACCTCATTCAATATTTCTCATTCGACGTCAAAACGTTCCTTTTGCCTCTCCGCTCCTCCCCTACCTCACCCCCGTTGTTTCATTTTGCCTCAAAAATCTCCGACAAAGGGAGCCACTTTGAGAGAGAGAGAGAGAGAGTCTGCCTTTGGGAACTCTTCGGACAATGTTTTCTTTCGTCCCAAGATATCTTACGTATATTGTCATAAGCATAACGAAGAGACCGCCAGACAGATACGAGATTCCTTTCTCCTTCCTCTCGCTCCTTTCTTACTCGTCTTTTTCTTCCTCTATCCAGGGTTCGCCATTTCCTTTCCCTCGTTTCGTCCTTATCCTCTCTTTCTTTATATATATATATTTTTTTTTTTCTCTTCAAACTCCCTCTCTTCTTCTTTCAACTTCAAAGTTCGCTGCTCGCGCTAATCCAAGCTTCTATCCTTATCGCGAAGAAATCGTGAACGTCTTCTCCTTTTTTCCCCTTCTCGTAAAATTCTATTTTGATCGTTCGGTAATTAAATTTCTTCATTAATTGGATGCGCGAGTTATAGGGAAAAAACTGATCCGTCAATTTCGCAAGCAAAAATGAACGATCATCTTGCTTTTTCTTGTTCGCTTTTGATTATATTATGTGACTCGATTAGATTGAAATCAATAGAAATTATGTAAACGAAGCGATGACTTTTCAATCAACTCGCTCGCCCACTCCTCGTTTTTTTTTTTTTTCTTTCTGGTCGCAACAAAAAGTTCCGGCTTATTTGAAAAGGGTTGTGCAAATCGAATGATCGTGGAAGTCCAATGTTCTCCAAGCTCAGCTTGCGTTCCCTATTGTGTTCCATCGGACTAAATGAATGCCCTAACGCAACGTTTACTCGCATTCGCTTCCGTTTGCTAGCCTTTACACGAACCGCGAACTCGCGCTTTTAAATCAACTACATTGTGCTTGTGTGTTTATATACATACGATATATACGTACATACTATTCCAGCTGCCTACGCCTCGAGCGTTTAACGATCGTCGACCTACCGATCGTCCTGATTCGATAATGCAACTTTGATTTTTACCAACGGACCAATCATATGCGAACTATAAAACGCTCCTTATTGGTCGATGCTTTCAACGATATGCTTTCAAAATAGTACATTACCTATATCATAATAAAAAATTTTCGTTATTATTATTATTGTTCCTTAGCTATTATTTGAGTTTCAAAGAGCGTGAAATTTAAATTAAACATCGCTACCTCTTCAATCCCTCCACCCACCCTCCTCTTCTCTTTCTCATTTCGGAATACCTATTTGTCTTCTCATTTTCATTCGTTTTCTGTTCTCCTTCAACGATGAATTATTTTCGAACGTTTCCCCGGTAATTTAGTGGTAGCTAGCGAACGATGGAATCGCTGATGATCATTGGCCATATATCACCAACGACGGGATATTATATCTCGTTGTATATATACACGCGTACTATATACATGTATGTATATACATACATACGTTCGTAGGTTCGTTCGTTCGTTCGTTCGTTCGTTCGTTCGTTCGTTCGTTCATAGCGACGGACTTCGATTATTAGCACACTTCGGTAGCATTCGATATAACAGCGTATGTGGAGCACAGTTGAATGTAACGCAAGGAACAGCAGATGCATAACTACAGAATCGCATCGATCATATGACTTGGTCCCGTAGGCGATGTTGACCGTACCGTTGCTTTGTTCTCTTCTCTCCTCTCCTCTCCTCTCCTCTCCTCTCCACTCCTCTCTCTATCTTTCTCTTCAACTCCTCTTTCCTCTCGATCAAAGCCGTGACTTTTCTCGCTAAATCATCGGAACTCTATTCTCCAAGTTACCAACGCCACTTCTGATCGCATAATTCAACTTTTATCGATAATACTTACAACAAAATATTTTACAAAGTAAATTAAAGTAACTTGTTATGATTCGATATTTTGATAATCATAAAGATATGAAAAGAATCTTTCAGATATAAGAGCATGATTCAAGAAGAGTATTCAAACAAGTTTTAAAAAGTTCTACCTTCATAAATTCTGCGATAATTGTTATTTAAAATTTTTCTTATTTAAAACGAAATGTAACAAGTTATATGTGATTTAAGCAGCTTACGTTTGGGATATGTCTTACTTGCTTAATAAATATAATAAAAGAGAAAGCAATGTAAGTGTTAAGAGACGAGAGAGAGAGAGAGAAAAAGATCCTCGAATAAAAATAGGTTGTTTTATTGTAAGGTTAATTGCATTTTATTTGTGTTGGGGAGATTGACTATGTGTTGGATGCGGAGGTTAAATCAATTTTGAGATTGATCACTAATTTTGTTCGTTAAAGGTGCCCTCCGTGTCACGTCAGACCATGGAGAACTGTTGGCGACGCACACTTGTTGAACGCGTGGTTTATCTTTGGCCATAGATCACACAGGGCGCCGCACGTCTTTTGCTACTACTACTACTATGACTACTACACGACTATTACTACTACGTTTCTCTCTTTCACCCTCTTTTTTCTACTCAGGCTACTTTTCTCTCTCTCCCTCTCTTACACACGTTACTCCTACCTCGACGACTTTCGCGATCTCGCAGTTCATTATGATACTTGGTCTTCCGATTCGTTCCGAAAATAGAAAATAACTATTTTACTATTCGATAGATTCGCAAAGGAAAGATTTTTCTGAAACATTCATCTCTAATAATTTTTTTTTCTTTTTACGAATGAATTTCTATTTTTGTCTCTACTTCAGCGATATAATTAAACGAATTTAATTCTTATTTAAAAGTAGTGCATTATATTTAATTATTCAAAATATATGTCATTATCTTATTATTAATATTATATTGTAAGTTAATAATTAAATTTTTGTCAAAGCTTTTGTCAAAAACATACATAAATAAATATACGTACCGACATATACATTTTTCCGCTTATAAATACTTGAACGTAAAAGCTTTCGATTTGGAGCAAACGCAGTTACAACGCAAATCATACCAGCTGAGACCCTTGCTATCGCGGAAAAACCGTGAGACGGCTTGTATATTTCAAATAAAGCGATGCCTCTCGTTCTTCATATTTCATGTTTCGTTTATTCGACCTCGGAGGAACGTACTCGGCACCAAGACATAATAAACGCGATGTCTCCCTGTTTTTTTCCATCTGCTTCTCTTTCTCTCATTTCCACCCTCTATCTCTCTCTCTCTCTCCCTCTTCCCTGTCACCCTCTTCCTTCCCTAGCAGCAGCTAAGCTCCTCTTCCAGTCTTTCCACTTTTTCTGCTGGCTTCGTCTCACCATCTCTCCCTCTTTCTCTTTCTCTTTCTCTTTCTCCTTTTCGCGTCTACGTCCTTTTAACGTTTTCCTTCTCCACTCCCAAGAGCTCGGAATATGTCTCTCTCTTTCTAAAAGAGCTTAGCCGCATGTCAGTTTTATTTCTCCCTCGTCTACTCCTTCGCATTAGCTGGGCAGGCAGTGTTACCCGTGTGGTATCTCGGTTATCATAAATTACGATGGTCCTTTTATTTGCACAAAGCCACCGAACTTAAGTAACTAGATCTGGAAGTCCTGACTCCTCCGCACGAGGGGGTTAAACGTTCCTTCCTCCTCGCCGACTGCGATACGCAAGACTGACCCGCCCTCCGAAAAGCCACCCTCCGAAAGTCCACGGCTATACCACCCTTTTCTCTCCGTTTCTTTCGATCTGTGTGTGTGTGTGTGTGTATGTGTGTGTGTACGCGTATTCGTGTCTGGCTATGCTTATGTGTGTACGTTTCGTCGAAGCCAGATGCAATTGCGTTGTCCTGTGGGGAGCAGAACCGAGGAGAGCACAACCGCGGACTCCTAGCTGGACCAAGGGCTCTACCATAATGGCAACTTGAATAATGCAGAGAAGAGAGAAAGAAAGAAAAGTAAAAGGAATGAGCCATCGGAGAGAGAAAGAGAAATAAAAAGGGATAGGATTTTAATTTCGATCGGATCCTTCCAGAAAAAGTATAAAGAATCGATGCTACTGAAAATGAATAAAGATGCCGGTGTAAAAACTGATGTAAAATGACCATGACTTTTTCTAAACAAAATCTAACAATTTTTCTAATACTTTATTTTGCTAATCAATTTTCTTTTTAATTGTTTGCTTCGATAAAAACTATTCAAATGAAATAAATATGATTTTTTTGTAAGATATATGCGAAAAACAATAGACTATAAATTTTTATTAGTTAAAATTCACTTGAATTAGTTCATTTCTGCCGTTAGAAAAGTTTTCTTTTTCTTTCTTTCTCCGACATCCGTAATGATATTCAAGAAAAATCTAAAGTTGGAATACTCGACTCATATTCCAGGAAAATATAATAGTATTTCTATCAATTCTTTTTACTGTCTTACATAAAAGGGTAGATACACGAATAAGGAGACATCTTCAATATCGACTTGTTTCCTTTTTCTACAACGTTTTCATTCGGAAAATGAAATGAAAACTATACCAGCGAGCAAACGAATAGAAAAAAGAAAAATTAAACCAGTGCTCTCAGTGTTTCTCCTTCGATTCGAATCATGCTTTTTCTCCTGCAAAACTTCCTACTAGTTTGATCGGCCGTTTATCGGTTGCGCGAAATTTTACGTACTCTAACTGGGGGAAGAGAAATAGAGATAGATAGGTAGATAGGTATAGGTAGATAAATAGATAAATAGGGAGATAGAAAGAGAGAGAGAGAGAGAGAGAAAGAGAGACGGGGGAGAGTGAAAAAATCGTTCAGAGTCGACAATCCCGTGGCCGAACATAAATTAGCCGTGGCTTAAAGCCCGCCCTAATCCATCATAAATAACTCCGTGCGTGCAGATGCGTGTATATGCATGCGTACGGGGATTCCGTCCCCCTAAATTATTTCGAAAAGATTCGCAGTATGCTAGAAAGAGAGAGAGTAGTGTAGTAGTAGTAGTAGTAGTAGTAGTAGTAGTAGTAGTAGTAGTAGTAGTAGTAGTAGTAGTAGCAGAGTAGCAGTAGTAGTAGATTCGCCTAACTCGAATGTGTTGCAAAAGTTTCGACCTACACCTAGAAAAATTACTTACATTTCTCTCTCTTATGTGTATGCTAGCGTGTATTAGTTTGTCTCTTTCTGTATCTATCTATCCATCTATCTCACAAGTGCGTACACGCGCGCACATTCAACTCGCGTCGACGAACTCGGCCGATCGCGTGTCGAGGGCGCGAGACTTCTCGAACTTCCTTTTTCAACGGTGTCAAGCATTGAAAGAGACGTATATATATCTCCATTAACCCTTTTCATTCTCGAATAAAGACTACGTTTCTTTTCTTTCTTTTTTCTCTTTTTCTGCTTTTCTCTACTAGCTCGAAGGTATCTCTCGTTCTCCCTCGTTTTCTCATGGTTAGTGACTTCCGAAGGAGGAATAATAGTCACATACACAGTACATACTACGTACACATGCATATACTCATTCGTGGTAATATTTAGTGAAAATAGAAATTGTATAACTCCGTCAGCTGCATCGTCGAAAACCTGCTTTTAAATTGTTTCACTGTGTGATCTGTAATTTAAGATGTTCTCTTTATCAAACACATCAAATGTTTGTTTCTGTAATTAATATAATTTCGCGAAAATGATACTTTATCTGGATTCTAATATCATTCAATTTTACGTTGATTTAAGTTGTTTTCCGTCATAAAAAAGAAAATCATTCGTCTCTATCCATCCTAATTTATTAGCTTCGAATTTGTTCAGCTTTCTAAATGAGATCCTAGGATATTTCAATTCGATCTTGAATTATCGTATTTTTTCATTATGTTTCTCCAATTTATTCAAAAACCTGATCGATTTTCGTTATTTAAGTCGTCGCAATGTTCGTTATCTTCGAAGACTAATTGAAACAGTCAATCAGGTGACACCGGGTCAAGGTAAATCCTATGAAACGGTTGTTACCTTTGAAACCGTTTCACTGCTGTCATTTCCAATAAGATCTATACTATAAGGATCCGATCTTTGATAACATCGAATTACTAACGAACGGTACTGTAATCCTTCTTTTCAAGTGTTGCTTAAATTAATAGAACTAATCAAAATGACTGATATTTTAATCAAAATACCGCTCATTCTAAATCGAGATCCAATTTAGTGACAAACAAAATATATTATATATTTATTTAAATAAATTAAGAAATAAATAAAAATATTTGGAAAATAAGAGCACGTTGAAATAAATCAACTTGACGCATGAAAGCATTTGGCAGATTTAATAAAATAACGATAAGACGTACAAATTTTTATTTGTACAAAGAAATAAAAAGAAAACTACAATGAATGAAAATGATCTTCTTTCAAAAAGGCATAAATAAAGATTCGTGCAGGATGATTTTACTAGGAACGTTGAGAAAAATCTCGGATTTTTGCGAAAAGAAAAATAACGAAATAGATTTATTCCATCCTTCTCCCCACTATTTGCGTTTTCACGTGCAATGGTAAAATCTTTTTCTGAAAGTGCAAATGGTAAAATTGTCTCGCGAGCGGGCATGCATGTTTGAAAATAAAGCGAAAGCCTGTAGCGTGGCTTACGGGGTGGGTAGGTGAGCGCTCGCGCAATCTTCTCTCTCTCTCTCTCTCTCTCTCTCTCACCGAGTCTCCCCACGGATCATTAATATTAATGGACAAGTTAGTAGACACCCTTCTGCCCGAGTGCAGAGTGTAATGATGTCGGCAACGGGTGCCACTGCTGTTACGAATGTGACAAGCTTACTCTTTCCTTCTCTCTCTCTCTTTCTCTCTCTCTCTCTCTCTTTCTCTCAATGTACATGTATTTCAAGCTTGTATTGAGCGAGTGCAGGTAAGTAGAAGTACTTCGTTCTCTCCCTCTTCTCCTAGTCTTCATCGTAGCAGTAGTAGCAGTCTCGGTAGCCTGGCTGGATTACATTTCGTCAAATGTCGGAGGAACCACGGCATTGGATTTCTTCTTCTTCCTTCTTCTTCTTTTCTTTTCTTCCCTACGAGTGAAAAAGTATGAAAGAAAGATAGATAACTAAAGAGAGAGAGAGAGAGAGAGAGAAAAGCTGGACCTGAAGACGTCTTCCTTCTAAACGAAAATACATACTTTTGAAGTTTTTCTCGTTCCATTCTTTTACTTCCGTCTACAACACAATCTCTCTTTGTCAAGGTGGTAAAGGTTTTTCATTAAAATTCGGCCAAGATATTTTTTGGACAAGATGGTATAAACAGTATGACAAAAGAGTAGTCTCTTTGACTCTTCTTAGATCTTGCACAGAAGAAAGCTTTCCTGACCGAGCCTGAAGAGAATGTTCTGGTGTAGCAAGCAGCAGGTCGATAACCCTAAAGGATACCAACACAGATGATTTCGGAACTTGGTGAGAAGGCTGGAGCTCTTGTCGGACTCTTTGCGAGTCGCTCCGTAACGAAACAGGCTCGGTTCGAGTCTTCTTCGTCTGCTTCTTCTTCTTCTTCTTATTCTTATTCTTCTTATTCTTCTTATTCTTCTTTTTCTCTCTTATTCTTTACTCTATCGGGTAGGAGAGAGAGTTTCTGGTTTGCTCAGGTAAAAGTCAGGGCCATTTTTTCGTCCCAAATCGTCTCCCCTTCCCCCTTCCTTCCCGACACCCTGTCCACTTCACCTTCGAGGTTTACTAGGACCTACCTCTCTTTGCCATCATCCTCCAATAAATAACAGAAATTTATCGATTTAAAGATAGGGTTGAATCTATTTGATCTGCTAAAATATCTTTTAACGAGCTTATTTCTTATCAAAATGAATAAAGTTTAACTCCTTAACCAATTTCGGTAGTAATTTCGCAAAGGAAAATATGGAAAATTCGATTAGTATGTTCGATCGATCATCATTTCAAAGCAACCGGTAGAAAGAAGAAGAAAGAAAATTGGAATATTCCGCGTATAGTCCATTACGGACGCTAACGTAATTAACTCTAAACAGTGTCCACTGATTAGAAACCAGGCATTAGAGTCGGCAACGACCAGTGCAACGACCAACAAGACGACTCGACGGCGTAATTGCTACACAGAAGAAACGTGTAGTGCATTAGAGAGAGACGAGTGTTATGCAAATAAAACGAAAGTGAGTGAGATACGCGCGCGGTGTATTTTCTAGCACGCACTCGCGTGATCCATTCGAGCCTAACGCGATGAACCTGAGATTTCTTCTTTGATCGACCAGATACTATACCAATATAGATAAATATTTATACGACGCTATTTCTTAACTCATACAAAGAGTTGGATTAATAGGATTAATTACGCGACTTATATTTTCTCATAATTATTACACTGGAATAAGTAAAAACGAATTGAAAAAATTCACTTTATAATGTTTTTTGTATTTCAATTATTCATATTATACAATCAATTTTTTTCCATTTTTGGACTTACCTCACTGTAATAATAATATTAATAATTATGTAATGTACCTTATTAAGCATATCGTATTGTGCATGTCGCATTGTGCATGTCGCATACCTTGTACACGATTTATAAGAATCTTATAATATGTTAATTTATTGAATAATAAGATTGTTCTTTGCTATTAATAAACCATATTAATAAGGATAAATAAATGAAAATTACTATAGTAATCCATCTATAGATAATATTATTAGATACTCTGCTTGTTACGATATATCATAATCCAAAAGAGAAGAAAATAAGTAAGGAAAACTAATAACGATTAATTAACCTCGCTCGGGTCAAGTTAAAACCACTTAAATGAATGGAATCGATATAATAAAGAAAACCGAGTCAGAGGAGGAAGAAGAAGAGGTGGAAAAGGTGGTGGAGGAGGAGGAGGAGGAGGGGGAGGAGGGGAGCGATGGAGATTAAGGGATGGGAAGGAAGGGGAATGAAAGGATAGGATCTGAAAAGCATAACTCGCGTTCTAGTGAAAGGTCCGGCCTTGCCTCTTGAGAAAGTTACGAAGGTCGCCTCCGGCGATCGAAACGGCAAGCGTCCTTTTCTCGAAAAAAAAGAAAACGAAGAAGAGATACCGATAGGAAAAAGAAAAGACAAGATTTGTGCGTATAGGATGTTTCTAAATTGATGTGAAAAGATATAGAAAATAACTTTTATAATTTTTCTTTCCAATATAGCATAATCAATATAAAGAAAAGATGAATTTAATAGTCATTTTATAATGATCGGAATCTCTTCGAAATCTTATGTATAATGATATAAAAACAATACGGATTTTCGTTAAGTTTAATTAAGATCATTTTCAAACCATAATATTTTTGTAATATACTTGTGTATTTTACATTGTTAAATAGTTACCGGGAGAATTGACTTTTAATAAGTTATTTACTGTATATATATTCATGAAAATTGACTGAATTTTCCATTTAACGCATTTAAATACTCGTATGTATTCCACGCGTTCTACTGACTGCATCTTGAAAACAATAAATGTTTATAGAACTGCACTAACTTTGCTTATTTTTTATTCTGCTAAAAATCTCGTTGCATCATTTTAGAAACACTCTGTATAATATAATCATATAATATGTATATTCGCATACGTATATGTTAGATAGAGAGGAACAGAGAAAGACAAGGAGTATTAGGAACTTAATAAATAGCCTCTTAAATTGCAAAAAAAAAAGGAGGGATATAAGCGGCGGAGAAATTGGCAGGCACTAATACGAGGCTGATCTTATAGGCAGATAGCGAAGTATGGTAGCGAGCAAGCGTGGGTAAAGAAACGACAAGGCTTAGACAAGGATGGCTTGAATGGAATAGGTCGGAAGGTAGACGAGGAAGAATCCATTACGTTGACCGTGCTGTTGCTGTTGCTGTTGCTGTTGCTGTTGTTGCTAATGCTGATGCTGTTGCTGTTGCTGCCACTACCGCTGTTATTGCATCTGGAGTGATCTTTTCTTCCTCTTTTTCTTCTTTCTTTCATGGGAAGGCGATTTCCGTTCGGTTCGTTCCCGAGACTTACGTGTATAAGAGAAAGACTGTGATTAAGGTAAGAAATCGTACACTTTTCTCTTTCGTCGTCAATCGTTTTTCTATTTGGGAGTAAATCAATCTTTCTAACGTGTTATTCAACTACCCGGTTTTGTTTTCGATTGACTCCCTCCTCAGAAAAATCGTTGAAATTTTTGTTACTATCTTTGAAACAATTCTGATTCGTTTCATGAATCTTCTCTAGCGTTGTTGGGCCATAATGACTGAAAATTAAAAAGAAAGAAACTATGAAATATATTTAAATCTCTCATGAGCCACACGTACCTGATTATAATAACATTATGACATCTAGTTGTTAATTTGAAAGTTTTTCTTTTTAAATAATTAATTTGTTTCTTACTACTTAGAAATGTTTTTTTAATAAATGGATGTTTCGATAAAACACGTCGATCGTAAAGAAGCCGCTCGTTGTTCAGAAATCGTATCGCGATTGTTCGAATCTCGATTGGTTTCCAGTAATGATTGAAGAGTACCATAAATCGTTGGATAAAAGAAGAAAACAGAGAAAAAACCGCAGATACGCGAATCTAGCGAAATTTTGATCTGTCCATATGATGTCCAAATTTTCCTGTATTTCTATGTATTGCGTTCGGTCGAGAATCGTAATGGAAGAAGCCAAGCATAAGGGCTATGAAGCTCGGTAACTGGGGCGCAGAGTACAAGCTGAAGAAAAAAGAATATATACGGATAAAAAAAAAGAAATAAAGAAAGAAAGAACGGAAGGAAAGAAAGAAAGAGAGGGAAGAAAAATGGGGAGCACTCTCGATTTACCGGTAGAGTCTGAATCTTTTACTCGTCGTCGAGCTTTTGTCAGGAGGGAAAGTCTCCACTGCGAGCGTTCTCCAACTCTCGATAGAAGGAAGACGATGGTGATTGCGAGCAAAAGAAAAAGAAGTAAAAAAAGAAAGAAGGAGAGAGAAGCGAGAAGGGGGTAGGTAAAAATGGCGCAACTTGCTAACAAGCTTTCAAGCTTGTAAGAAACAAGCTCGAGGCTCGTTTCGTGGTTGAAGAACACTCGAGCGGAGAAAAGCCGAGCGTGCACGCGCGTGTATGCTACATTACTCTCTCCTCTCTCTCTCCTCTCTCTCTCTCTCTCTCTCTCTCTTTGTTTGTTTCTTTCTTTCTTTCTTTCTTTCTTTCGTTCTTTCTATCGCACGTATAGCACGTATCGCCCTCGAGCCGTACTCTTGCGCTCCACCCTTCGGGCCGCGATGTCGCTCTCGAAAATCCAACCCTTTTTTAGCTGGCTAACCAATCGATGCCAGGGCTCACTCTCTTCTTGCGTACGTGCACGTACGGGCCCGATATATTATTCCTCTTTCTTTCACTCTCTTCCTATCTCCCCCGCCCTTTTTCTCTCTTTCCGTTTCTCGTCAACGCTATAACATCTCGCGGGTTCTCCTCCCTTTTAAAACTTATCGCGAGTGGCCTCTCCATTTTTCCACTTCTTCCTGTACCTTTCGAGGAGCCTCTTCTCTTGCCACGATCACTTCTCTAGATCCTCTTCTTCTCCTTCTTATTACTATCTCTAGAAGCATGTTGTTGTTTGAAATTTCATGAATACAATATGCCGTTCTTGAGAACCTATCTAATTATTTATCCTACGGCTTCAGATTGATTTCTTTACTCTATATAATGCAATTAGTTAAAAATGCTAAATCCGCATTTATGATGAAGTTATAAAGACACTATTGAGATTTAAAAATTAACAAATACGTTAGATCAATTTAATTAGAATGAAACGAATTAAATTCCATCGAAATAGAAATTTGAAGTATAAAACTATCACGAAACGCAATTATCTTTCGGAAAAGCCGTGTTTTTTCATCTCTCTTCTTTGTTTTTCCATGAACCTCTATCATTTATTCTTCTTTAGATTCTTTAGATATAGAAAGCCATCCTCGTGATTCAGTCGGTGATTAAAAGAGAATAGCGAGCGATCCCAAAAGCGGAGAAGGCATTCAACGAGGCGGAAGGAAAGAGCTCGCTCCCTAGAGAGAATTTACCTACTGTTGCTCCTCCATCATGATTTGTATCCTTGCTCTTCCCTTTCTCTCTCTCTCTCTCTCTTTCGCCACTTGTTCTTGATTCTCCTCCAGTTCCACTTCCGTCCCTTCTCACTTATATGTCTCATTTCTCATTTTCATCGGTTGCTGATGAAGAATGATACGAAAGATGTGGAGGCAATGTCGAGAAGGAGCTATTTCAGCATCATCATCAACCTCCATCTTTCTTTCTCTTCGTTCGATAAGTGCCCTAGGTAATTTCGCGTGAGAGAGAGAGAGAGAGAGAGAGAGAGGGAGAGAGGATAAGAGCACGGCTTCAACGATGTACGTGCATATAAACGAGAAACCGGAAACAGACGGGGCAAACAAACAGACAAACAAGCCACATTCAGCCGTCCGTGGATTGTTCCGTGAATTTTGCAGGAGCCATATTCATTTCTGAGATTGGCTTCTTCTTCCGACTCGTTACGTGGTGGCAGTCAGGCAAGCCAGCAACCAAGCAAGCAGCCAAGCACCAGGCAGACACGCTTTTGCTGCGAGTTCAGTTGCGTGCCGCGGAGGACGAGAGAAGGACGAAAAAAAGGACGAAAGGAATGACGCACGTGCTTGGAAGAGAGAGAGAGAGAGAGAGAGAGAGAGAGAAATAACTGCAACTTGGAATGCCGATCTATCGATTCATCTCGAGACTCTTGCGAGAACCGCGTCGATTTCGAAATCAATCTATCTGCCGTTAGAGTAAAGACTCTACAATTTTATGAAAGTTTCAAACGTTGAAAACGTCTATAAAGCTAACCACCAATTTATAGGCTTTATTTGCAATGTTTCAATGATAAATCCTTACTCGCGTGTACGAAAATATACATTTTACGATCAGTAAATTTTCAGTATATTCAGAAAAATTTACTTTTGCGTAATTATTTGTATGTAAATATCACATCTAATGTACTTATTTGTTGTGAAAATCAACAAGAAATTATTATAAAGATTATGCATAAATCACAATTTATATGCAAAATCGAAATTTTTCTAGAGGAATCTTCAGCAAGTTTTTATCCGATAATATCGCACAGGTATTGCTAACCGTTCGATTAAGATCGATTATTGAACTTACTAAAATTGTAATAATTTGCTTACTTTTGTTCATTTTATGCAACGCTATGCTTAAATAAAAAGTTAACAAGAATTACATTACTCTGACCTCTAAAAATTTTATATAAATATAAATTTTTGTGGAGATTGTTACATATATAAAATATTATCTCGAAAACCTAAGGATATATCGGTAAAGAAATAGCTCTAATACGAGCTCTTATGTAATACAGTAATCCTCCAACATTTTTAAACATTAATAAACATTTTAAACATTTTTATTGATGACCTAGCTAATATGTTAGATTATTAAGTACGCAATGTCCGTTTTTTAATTGAAAGTAAGTGGAGTAATAAGAAGTTTCATATTTAAATGGCCTTATTCAAACCATACATGCAGGAATTCCAGTCTGCAAGAGTATAAAATAACTGTGTATGTGAGCGACAGTTGAACGCGACAATATGAAAGGTTCTATCATTAGCTGGATGATGGATGTGTTTATGATGAGATATGTACGTGGATCGATTGTTGTTGTGAAATGTAAGATTGTTGTACCCCGATTTACGCGATTTTCCTCGGTCCCAAATTCTCGAGACCAATATTTTGTCAAAAAAGTTTATTGAACGACACTGGCTCGTTAAATATTTTCTTCATAGATGTGAGTCAAAAAACTATGTCAGTGAGATTCACGTTTGAATGTTGATCATTTTTTATCCCGACTAATACACGAATATCGAAAAATATTCTACACGTTAATTCTACTCGACTTTTCATTTGAAAATAGTAGACAAAGAAAGAAACATATATACCTACATATAATCCTTATCGCTATACGAACAATAGAGTTCAACGAGGGAAAAGAGAGAGAGAGAAGAAAAGTCGTTAGCCGAGTAACCGTATAGAAAAAAAAAAAAAGAAAAGAGGAACAGAAACTGAGAAAGAATTAGCGATGAAATAAAGTAGGAGAAAAATTGTTTCGAAAATGTGAATCGACGTGCGGCTCTTGTTGCTCTATTACGATATACAGTATGCTTTTTATTCATCAGCGAATAACCACGCTAAGATCTCATTGGTCCCGGCAGGCTCCGCCCTTAGCTAACTAACCCTCTTTGCTAATTACGTCGTATGTACGCCGGGATACGCGCGCGTTCTCCGAACCAAGAGAGCCGAAGAGAGTCGAGAGAGAGAGAGAGAGAGAGAGAAAGAAAGAAGATGGAAAAAGGGATGAAGAGAGAGAGAGAGAAAAAGAGGAAACATACGTACAAGAGGGCCGACGTGTAAGGGGGTCGCCTCGACGTGTACCATTGTTCCACTCCACCGTTTCCGCGAGCCATATCTCTCCCCAAAAGCTAAAGTAAGGAAAAAAGAGAGAGAGAGAGCATACGCGCTACCCTATTTAACACATTTCAAAAGACGCCAGCTAATTCTGAGACACACGCACTTCCCACCAAAAATCCTTGTTTATAAAAAAATCCAATAGAATTGTTTTTCATGAAAATCTTCTATGCAGTTAAGTATTATGAGTACGAATATATTTGTGTGTTATAGTGTTTTAATTACGTATAAATTTGTATCAATAGAGATCCGCATAAAAAAGAGTCGTCTGCAGATGGTTAGTTAGTTAATATTCATAATGGAATTATTAAATATACATATTCTTGTTCATGAAAAATTTTTATCGAATTGTATCTAATACAGAGGTGCAGGCATACATATAATATTATATCTCGTTTTAATTGCATACGATATAATAGGTCATTCTGAAGAAAATATCTACGTAAGTTTTTAAAATAAAAGAATTTTTTGCTAAACGCATGCTCTTTTAATTTGGTTTCAACTATTATATTTACGTAAAGTACGTTTTAAAAAATACATCTTCGTTGAATTAGAAAAGTGTTCATTAGATTTAGGTTTGCACGCTGAAGCAAAGCAAACAACATAAGTAACTAAATCGTTTTAGACACTCGCATATTAATCTATTTCATATTATATATTTACCTTTCATATTATCTATTTCACAATAATATTTTTCAATGAGCGAATAAAGATAAATGGTTTCTGTCTTGTGCCTCGTCTTACCAAGATATCGTAGTTAAAAAAAATCGTCCAGTTAACAAGAAAAAAAATAAAAAAAGCACATTCTATGGTAGAAATATGAACGCTATGTAGTATTATGCAAAAATCGTAGTCGTTCAAACGACCGAAAATAGACGGACAAAGCATATTCTACTGTTGCATCGAAATTCTATGCGACAACGTCGTATTTTCGGTCGCGAAGTTTTAAATTCATTATCAGATCAGATTTTATTTGTTGATATCGCATGTAAAACATGTCAAAGGAACAGAACAAATATTAAACTACATCTTAAGAACTAAGTCTTCATCGATCGCAAATACAATAAATTCTGGTACAATGCAGTTAATAGGTTACGTATTATATAAAAAATTTAATTATACAAACATTTTCCTCGTATAACACGAATTTATTTTTCTATTCTTTTCGATATAATTTACAGTTAGTTCATGAGAATTTATTGTTAGTATTATACACTCACATATAAGTATAAAAATTGAAAAAATTCTTTTTCTCGCAAACTATTCAATACGATAGCATAGTGGTATAAAATAAAAAAAATATAATAAACAATCACGAAAACTAGAAGAAATTGGTGACGATGAACTCAACAATGCGAGGAAGTCCCGCATCTTATTATACAGCACGTTTTATAAAAACAGTTTCGATAAAACGATAAACGATGCGATAAAACGTATAAAATTCGCGTGTCAATTAACATTAAATTGAAGATTTCGAAAAAAAGATACGTCTCCTAACGAAATAAAATAAAGATAAAATCGTAGAAAATCGTTTTCCCTATGTCCTTGAAACGACCACCCTGAATATGTTGGACTTCTCACGGCATTCAACATCATCAACTTCACGTGAAAACTGGTTTCGTTACAACTCCAAATGCTAAGAACTCTGGAAAGACTACCGGCAGTAATAAAACTATATTTAGAAGATAGCTAGTCTCTCTTTTACATCTCCGACCCAGAAACCGACCTTCTTCGGTAACTCATCCGTCAATGATAAGACCGATGACAGATAAAAAGCGAAGCAGATTATTCTAAAATTACGATTAAACTTTTACATCGTTTGGAATACGATTAAACCGGTTCATTTAATTGTTTAATTAATGAAGTAGAAAGTTAATTAAAATTAATTTAACTTTTAATACATTCGCGTGTAATATTTGATAATCGAATCGACTTTTCATGATTTTTTTATAAAGAAAAAAATTTTAAAATATTGAATATCTTTATAAAGAAAGTCGTCAATATTATTTCCAAATAATTCATCTAAATGCATTATAATTCATGAAAAATTGTAAAAGAAAAAATAAACATTGTTTAAAACTACAGGGATTTCCAAATTGTCAAGTGGGAGAGGTATGATAATCGCGTTTTCGTTCCACGATCGACTGATCGGTGGCATAGAATCGACGTAAATACTCGGTTGTTTCGTTCAAAGAGACAAGACGATATTATCTCTCTGTAGAATCGCGCGCAGGATCCATGGCATACATATGTTACACGTTCTGGTACAATAGTCAGAGAGTGAACTATAAACGAGTATTGTTGCGATTTATCGTTCGAGTTTCTCCTGTCTTCCTTTTTCGAAAACTATTTGCCTCTTTCTCTCTCTCCAAACGTAATTTTCTTCGCACAAACTCTTGCTATCGATTTATAGACCGACTTTCACGAGTCGTTCGATTTAAAGAATATCTCTAGCAGGATTAATCAGTGCCAAGCGAAAACTAGCGAGAAGGTCAACGAACGTAAGTACTCCTATCAGTTGATTGAACTCTCTTTAATGAGGCGAACGTCGAAAAGTTGGAAGAAAAGAGAAAAGAGAGAGAGAGAGAGAGGGAGAGAGGACATGCTCTTAGAGGGCGTCGATCGATGATCGAGGAGGAAAGTCTGGAAGTCGCGAAATTCAATACGCTAATGGCTATCGAGCCCCTTCCCGAATATCGGCCAACCGGTTTGCAAGGTACACTTCGACTAAATAAAACGACGTGCTTGAGCGTTGACGTGCGGTTGGTGGTCGTACTCGTTAATACATACCGCGTAAGCGAACGTACAAATGAAAGGGTCTAAGCTGACTAGGAAAGAAATGCGAGCTTCCTCTCTTTTCTCCTTTTTTACTCATTCGTTATTCCGAGCTTTTCTCACTATTCTCTCGAGCTTTCTCGAGTTTTTCAAGTAACTCTTGTTCCACTAATCTCTTCTATTTTTTTTTTCCGTCATCGTCGACGTAGTCTTCGTCTTCTCGGTGATCAATGCCGAACCTCAGCATTCTTTACGTTTTCCTTCCAGCAGCAGCAGCAGCAGCAGCAGCAGTATTTCGGTTCACTTCACATTCAGACGAGCTTCGAACGGACGTCAGCCATCATCGATCGTTCTGAGCACATCGATATCCGTCAGGTTTTCCGGCCTCTTAACGTGATTCCTTAGAAGGCCTTTCATCTTTCAACTGTCGGATTCCGTGTGCTCCGTTTACTTCTATCCGTTCTTATATATCATCGATGAAAAGGGAAGCTTCTGCTATCAATCGGAATGAAATCTCTTTATTTGATCTTTTTTAAGAAAAATTTTGCCTGCCCATTGAAAATTCTAATCTCTCGTCTAAAATCTGAAAATAAAATTTCTTCCTTTCGATAGAGAGCTTTTAGATCACTCAAGAAAAATTTGTAAGTATTTGAGTTTCTCGTTTAATACTTCTTTAACGCTTAAAATAAAACATTGAAAAGTTTAGATATTGATGTAAATCATTCTTTACTCTTTTATATTCAGCACTGATCAAGTCCACATTATTCTTCGAACATTTCCCAAGATGCCCCCCTTTCTTATTAAAACTTGGAATCTTTCGATCGTAACACGAGCCTTATAAATAGTTTCATCCCTTCGTAGAAAAGATAATCGAACGGATCCATCCCCTTTCAAACGATATCTCTTCCTTCGTTCTTCGGACCGGACCACCGAGTTGGAAAATCACGCAACTTCAAGTAGGCAAGGCCTACTCAAAGAAGATGAAGAAGAAGAAAGAGAAAAAGACGTCTACTTCAGAAGCGAGATATCAACGTGTTTCGCTCGAGTAGTACTCTTGGCTTGCAATGCACATTCAACGAAGGTCCACTTGTGCATTTTCCCTATGCAATCTCTTTCTCTCTCTCTCTCTCTCTCTCTCTCTCTCTTATACTTTCTCCCTACTCCCCCAAACTCGTACCTTTCAAAGAGAAAGAACGAAAAGAACGTACACGGTCCCGCGTGCCAGCCCAAGTTAAAGCTTGCCTCTAAATTATCGCTATTCTCGGAAGGTTAAAGTTCTCTTTCCGTGGGAGAGCTATAGAATGAGAGAGGATTTAAAAGAAGAAAAAAAAGAAAGAGTAGATCGTGCCAAGGTATCTGCGACATTTCGTAAACATCAAATCAATTTTAATACCGCTTGTCTCTATCTTCTTTCGTGCGTGCGCTTGTATGCGTCTTTCTCTCTTACACGTAGTTATTGTATGCATCTCTTTCTCTACTTCTTCTTCTGCTTCCTCTTCTTCTTTCATGCACCAAATAAAAATCGCCAACACGAGCTGCCGCGTGGCCGAATGAATTTATTTATAAATCTCGTAGCGTTGGCTTCTTTGAATCGTCCTTACCAGCGCATGTACGATCGTATATGTATGTATATATTTACAAGCCAAGCGATGATCCAGCAAAGACTGTTGCGCGTTCAGATTCATTCGTTTCCGCGCCTTGTATATTAACTATTAACATCCAAAATTAGTCACTAGCGTATTGTTATATTTGGATAATTTCTAAATCCTCAATTATCCAATTATATTTGCATATTATTTATACTTATTATAAAATATAATACGGTTTAATCTAGGATGTTATTCACAACTAGCTAATGATACATATAATTTATTTAATTTAATCTATGTCGTTAATTTATGGACGTTTTCTTTAACAATGCATTTATCCAGTAGATTTTTTTCTATTTCTCAATCATATCTTTTTTTTTAACCGTTTTGTAGTAAAAGTTATGTTATTAAAAACATCTCGTTGAAAAATGCCAAGCGTCGCAATACGTGTCGATAAAATCTAACTTCATTGTCAATTGCTTAACATGGCTTTATGTTCTGACACTTTTCAACACGAAACGAGAACACCGTGATCGCACTTCGTGGTACTCAAACGTTCAAAGTAGATGAAGTATAAATCTAGCATATGGCAGCATCAAAGAATTAATCGAGATATATACCTTAAACTTTTGTTATTTACAAAATCTTGATTCGTCATTATAAAATAATCAATTATGGTAATGTTTATCTTACAATATATAATAAATATATTAATTTTTTTTTCTATTATTCTTAATATGACTTAGCTGGAAATGTATTGTTTTAACGTCAAATATTGAACATACTCTTGATATCAATCGTAGATACATAAGGTACAAGAACACTTTGGCAGTAGCATAAGTTATTTACGTAACAGGTTATATGACTGACCCTATATACTCCACGCAAGTTTCCTCTATTATCAAAACTACAGATAGCGCGTAACCACAGATATCTCATAACAAGTTATGTCACTCGTATATCTATCACCCTCTTACACAAAATACACATGTGTTTAAAAATATATTGTATGTATATATTATACATAAAATATCATTTATTTAAAATATACCTAGTATATGTGTTTTTTTGTTTTCATTATAATTCGTGCAATTGCCTTTGCGATGAAACTATAACTCACTACTTCTAATTTGCGTTATAATTTTCTTTGAAAGAAAGGGGCTGTGCGCGTAAAGCCTTAACTCGATAGTCTAGACTCATTGTCAATCACTCTCCCTTTAAACTTCCTTCTCCTCCATCAGTTACTCATTCTCATTTTCATCCTCCTACTCTTTCGCTTCCCTCGACAGCTGGCCACACCACCTTCCGATATCGTGGCCCGCCTCTCACCTGGCTTATAGGTCCAGCAAGAAAATTTCATTAAATCCACGCGTGGCCGTAAATAATCGGCACATCGATACGAACACGCCGAGGTGGCGTCGATGAGTAGAGTGCGAAAGAATTCAATAGCGCATTTATTTTTTAATATAAATTTGGTTATTATTTTCATTTAAAGTGAAATAAAATGTAAATAGTGAGAGGAGAAAAAAATAAATAAGAAAAAGGAGCGAACTTATTTAATTCCTTCTTTGGGTAATATTATAATTATTCATAAAATTAAACATAAAACGCAAGAAATGAAAATAAGACAGAAAACAGAATTGGTTTACTCTACGTAGCGCTTTAACGCTGTTATATTAATTTAAAGAAAAAATCTTAAAATGCAACAATTAAGAATGAGAAGAAAGGAAAAAGGTACACATATTGAAACATTCTCATACGCATATAGAATGAGTGAGGTGCAGAGAGATGCGAAGGAGGCTCCAAGCCGTAATATACATCGTGTTACGGTCGCTGTTAGCACCGTTAAACTAGCCTTTACTGTTCCGCCTTGCCTTTGAGCTCGTGCCGACTAGTCGGTCGTAGCAGCTGAGGTCAATAAAATGCGTTCTCCATAAAATGCCATAGAGCTCCTTGACGCTTACCAATGGCGACGACCAAGAAAACGACGATAACCTCGATCATGGTCGAAGAGACGAATAAAGGAATTCATCGTAATCCAAAATTATTTATTCGTCGAGACTCTTAACTCGATAATCGCGCGAACTTGCAAACTTCTTCCTACAACGGCATTCAAAAGTATATGTTAAACAGAAAATTTGTATTATTTTTCATTATCTTAGATACGTTCCGATATGGTATTCCATAGAGTATTATTAAAAAAAAAAAAAAACTAACTACGTAGAGTTCTAAATAATCAGAAATCAATTGAAAAATTATGTTTCTCCGTCTTGTAGAAATGTAAGATTTTCAACAAAAACAATAAGCAGAAATAACGAAAAACATGAAGAAAAAAGTTTTTATATATTTCTGATCTTAAGAATAATATCATTAAAAAGAGACAGCGTGGCCACATAACAACTGGCATTCCATCGCTCTCTCTCTCTCTCTGTTTTCTACTTGCGTGATAGAGAAAGGACAAGGAGAAAAATTCTCGACGACAACGTCGTAAATCATCGCGTAGACTGTAAAATCCATGCTTTGCAGTGTTTCATGAATATCATTTCAAAGAGTGATCTCCCTTTTTTCTGTTTCGTCGTCAATATAAAAATAAAATAAAGAAATAAAAGATAGTGCTAGTATATCAACGCAATTGAATTTCAAAGTCTGCATACGCAAAGCTGTAACTATGTATCATTAATAAATAATCGCTACTTTGAAATAATATATCCTTTAAGAAACATCACAAGAAAGATCTCGCTGGAGAAATTAGCTTTCTTTTTTCATTCTCGTCTTTTTCATAAAAAAAACAAAAACACGTAAAACTTCTTAACGCGAACGACACATATGTCCTTGACAGTGAACGTATTTTAAAAACGTTCCTTCCTTTATCTCCTACTCCACCTCACCCCCAACCATTACTACCAGCAACAGTCGCATCCGTTTGCGGTTTCGATGCACATTCGTTTATTGCCTGGACCAGTCCCAACCGTTCCTAAAAAGATTCGTACGGTTAACCCGAGTGAAGATTTTCCAATAATCCGCCGCTTTAATGTTTTTGCTCGTGAACACCCGTCGGCGGTACCGCTTCAGAACTTTTATTTTAGAACCACGCTACAAAACAACCTTGAAAGACGTTGGAAATAAGAATGTTACTTTTTTTTCCACCTCTGTGAATAATTCTGTTCTATTAGATAGAAAACTAAAATATTCATTTTCGGATGTATTTGAAATTTAACAATGCAAAGTATTGCAAACACGAAAAGCAAATAAATATGAAAGCATGCGTATTCAAGTCAATTAAATAAAAATAACAATAATCAAATGAGATTTTTATTTACTTATCATTAAAGAATTTTTAACATTTTATCATGGATGCTTGTACGTAAGTAGAACTGAGAAATCATACATTTGTATTTAGAGCAAGGCAATTTCTATAATTTGTAACGAACTAAACGCAACATGAAATGTCAAACGGTGAATAATTATAATATAATGAAAAGAAAACAAACAAATCACCTTTGATAAATAATAAAGAAAATAATAATAGTTAATTGAAAGTATAAGTAACTAGAGTTCTATTTTACTATAATTATATGTAATGATACATTATATACAAATTGGAATAATAATTAGAGTAACGAGTGTAATATACGACAATAATTTTAAATCGTTAAAATTCTTTGTTAAAGCAGAACCTCGCTCGTTGCCGATGCATTGAAGAAAATAAAAAAAATTAAAAAAAAAAAACAAGAAGATATTATACAAGAACACACGTTTTAGTGTTTATCGTCGCAGTCTTATGAATTTAAATTAGGTATTATCGCTTTTACCATGACTTTTATAACATATAACTTACATTAGTTGTGACAGCTCAGTGACGGCACAGAAACCACAAAATGACTCGACCGGTATGCGAGTTCTTTTTGACTCGGTCGAAAGGCAATCACGAAGGAATAGTGAATACCGATCGTAAATGCATACCACTTGCTCCAAATACTTTTCCTCGTATACCGTGAAAGTGGTTACGGTGTTGTCCTCCTCGTCGTCATCGCTCTTCCATGGGATCGTCATTAACCAGCTGGTAATTATTATTCGCGGGAACGTACGCCGAGCCCTTCCATGACGTGTATCCCGTTAAGTAGAAGTACTTTTGCTACGGTACTCGAGGATAAAGTGCCTTGTTACAACGCTGTTCATATACTGTTCACATACTGGGGCGAAGCGGGGCGGAGCGGAAGGATTCCGTGTTTACCCTGCAGCAGCTGCTGCTCCTACCTCGTTTCTAATAATTATCAACTCTTCGAATTAGACGAGTCATTAGTAAAACGTTACCCATCGGTATCGGTCCTCACAGTATTCTGATCTTTCAATTGAGCGGGATTACTTTTTTCATGCCTCAAATGTCAAGTCCAAATTTATGATTACTTTCTCAAACGGAATAAATAAGCAATAATATATTTATCGATAGAGGAAATAGAAAAATTCATACAAGGAAATAATGAAATGGCATGTGGAGAACAGGAAGAACAATAATCATGATCAAAGGCCTAAAGGTAAATAAAAAAAAGTGTAAGAAAAAAGATAGGAGATTTTTTGGGAAAGAAACTTAAAGCGATAAATGGGATAAAAGAAACAAAAAAAAAGGGATAAGGAAACGTCGAGGTTGTACTTGAGAAACTGGTAAGTTGGGAAAGGAAACAGGAGGTAATAGGAAGGAAACATACATTAGGCTTAAAGAGAATATATAATACATAGATCACGATTTGACGTATGAAAAAGAAAAGAATAAAAGAAGCTTTTAAAATAATAGAGAATGAACAAATAGTAAAATAGACTGCATGAAATTATTATATATTATATATAGAAGGAAAACGGTTCACTAGGTGAAGAGAAGAAGTTAGTCGAGATAGAGATACATTAGGACAGTAGATTTGTCGGAATATCTCACAATCAGTAAGAATTTTAGAGGTCAAAAGCTGATAGCAAAAGCAAGGTGTAAAAATCTCGAAAATTAGAATAAAGATATAAGGAAAGAATGAAAGGTAAAATGTACTATTTATATAATGATTCATTATTAATGAGGGTTGCAGGAGTTCGAAACATCTAACAAGAGATTGTAAAGAAATAGAAAAAGGTATTTGCTTGGAAAGAATAGTAAGTGGAACGCTTGACATTAGAGTTGTGCCAAGGTTGAAAAAGTTACAGCAGAAACGAGATTAGAAAAATAAGTAGGAAAATGTATAAAGTATAAGTTTAAAGAAAGTGGTAAACAGTAGACAGCTAGTTTGAATAATTGTGGTGGATGTATGGGATCGTGTGAATATAGAATTTTAATCATTGTTAGGATATTGTAAACTAATGTAAATCCAATTCTTGGATGTGAAGCTGAATAAACTTAAATTCTAATACATTCTTTTACATGTTCTTTTTTTAATACCACATTTAACAATTTCAGTAGTGAAATTTTTCGATCTGCGTATATTAAAATATTTCATACATGTCGCATAAATTTGTTTTCTTAACAAATTACAGTAGTCAACAAATTCTTAACGAAACAGTTTCTAACGAATACTTTTACTTTCCATTTTTCCTTTCCACATTCCTTGTTAAGGTTTAAGAAAAAAATTATATGTTCTACGCGGAAGAAAGGTACATGCTTGAAAACGATATTAAGAGTCAAGTATTCGTTCCGAGGGACATGAGAAATGTATACGAAGAACGCAAAAAAAAAAGAGAGAGAGAGAAAGATACACGCAAAGAGTCTTCAACATTTGAGAAAGAGCGAGATCTTGAAACGCTGCCAACTACCGAGTAGAACCTCGCTACTTCCTAATGTAACTGAATTTAATGAATCTTATTGTTAGTACACACTAAAGTGTCGAGCTCGTTGACCTCGCGACACAGAGAAAACCCTGGCCGCCGTAGCGTTCCTTGAGAAGTATCTTCGTCATCGTCACACGCAACTACGATGTTACTAATTTCGGATTAGAAATTTACTAATAATTAATTGCACTACCGCCTGTAATTATACATCCTTCAAGCTAAAGGAACGTGAATAAATTATTATTGGACGCGAGTAAAAATATAATATATTTCTCTATTATTTTGTTTTTCTTTTCTTCTTTTCAAAGTAAATAAAAAGTAACGATCGTTGGTTAACAGCTCATTAGAATCATCACCGTAAACTATAGAACATAGACACGCAGTTCTTGTTCGTCAAAAGGCTCTCGACTGTTTGCTAGACTCTTGTATAGTAACGTGAAACAGCTTGTCTTTGAGTATCCGTAAGACGATGTTGGTGTTCAATATCTGGTGCAGTAGCAAACACACTCGCATCAAGGCTAAACGCGTCTACTGCTACAACAGAAATCCATTATAAATACGAACTTTACTTGAACTCCACTCGTCACTGCTCCAAAATCGAAAGCAAAAAAAAAGAAAGAAAGTAGTCGATTGTATGAGAATGCAATATAATACAGTAGAATTTCGGTATACAAATTACACCCAATTCGAATGAATAAAAATATAAGATTAAGAGAGAGAAGATAAATTGGATGAAAATTGAGAGAGAAAAAAATGTCGAAGGATTGGGTAAATAGGAATGGGGTAATAGAGAGAAATCATAAAGAATTTTCTACTAAATTAAGTCGCCTTCCGGTCGAGATGGAATCTACCTTATTCTTCTCTTTCTCTTTCTGTTTTTTTTTTTTTTTCGTAACGACGTAACCGAAATGAAAGTTTTCCAATAAGAAAAGAAAAAAAAACTAATCAGACGGGGTGGTTCTCCGTGATATCAGACTGAGCTCAATGGTCCGTGTACCTGTAAGTTGTAGATATAAGTAGTAGATATACGCCTTTATCAGCAGGTCCTGTACCATGATCCTGATTTTCTTCCCTCTTTTTCCTCTCTTCCATCCTTTCCTCCTCCTTCTCTCTCTTTCTTTCTTTCTTTCTTTCCCTCTGCTTTGGCGTCTTTCAGAGAGCACACGAGATTGCTCCATACGCAATGTACCGTATCGAGCCAACCCTGATTTTGTTTTTTTGATCTTTAATCTCTAGCCAACGAGTGTATCGTACTCCAAAAAAGAAAAATAAATAAAAGTAAAAATTTACTTAGTCCTGACTATAATTATGGAATGTCAATTAATAAATTAATAACAATCAAATTATTGAAATAAAAGTAATTATTAAACATTACACGGTGACGTTGGGTTTTATAAAATGTTAAATTTTATCGTTTTGCTTATTTCAAGTACGAATAAGGAAAAATAAGAAAAAGAAGAAAGAAAAAGGAAACTTAAAAACGAACCCCACGGACGTTTCCTGATAATCGTTTTTACGATCGTTTTAAGCGTCAAGTATAAAGATCAGGATTCATGGAATGTACGCCCCTCTCTTTATCTCAAATATTTTTCAAGCTGAGAAAACGAGACATGACTCACTCGGACTCCCTTGAAAGAATGAAGGATTAGTTTTACGAGAGACGCGACAAAGATATTTCCTCCTTATCGGTAAACCAATAAGGAGGAACGGGGTAATCCGTCGTTTTACAAGGTAGGATAAAGGTTTGTTAAGGGTTATATACCATGTAAATAGGCGGGCTCCTTTCTTTCCAAACTTACCTGAAGATAAATGGCATACCATTGAAAGTACTTACTTTTTCTCGCCCAAAATTTCCGTTACTTTACTGGGTAAAGTATTGAGAAATATCATTCTTTATATATTTCTTTTATCGTTAGTTTCATTATAAAGGTACATTGTACACGAATAAGTTTTCTTTATCATTCAGGGATTAAACAGTTTTATTTTCTTATATAACAAGGGGAATAAATTCTATATATTAAATCCGTTTTATAAGAGTCACCTAGGTTATAAATATAAACTATCACGTGAAATAAAATCACGAATTTCGAAAATATCTAAAAGAAATAAATTACCAGTTATACTTATAAAATATATAAATTTATAAATTGTAACTTTATCAAAATAGCCACTTCATGCTTTCAGTATTGCGCCTTACGTGATCTTGGCATCCTTATTAACACTCTAACCAATGAAATTAATTATAAATGCTATGTTCAATGAATATCGCTAAGAAATGTTATATTTAAAATATTAAGACGATCTTTGAAAGAGAGATAATATAACATATATCGTTAAACGTGTATTATAATATCTATTAATTTGTATAAATATTTGGACTAAATAGGAAATATGATATAAAATATTTGAAATATTAGATAAGGTGTATGCAATAATACACCTAATTAATGAATATATACTTGATTAAAAAGCATAAGTTTCTCATGAAAGTGTACAGCAGTAAGTATCTTAATCGGAAGTACTAGTTATACATTAGCCGTCATATCACTTATTGTTGGATTGACCAAACGGTCAGAGAACGTCGCTCTCATGTAGATAATATATTGAACATCGTCGAGTAGGTCCGATGCAAATGAAGAAAATCTTTTTCCATCTCTATATGTTTTTCTTTTGAAGGAGGCCGGTCGCGATTTATAGCGTCCTGACGTTGCTCGTTAATTTTCGTCGCACGCTGGTACCACCATCGCTTTGATCGCGCGGGTATGCTAATTGTCGTTCGCCGCCCACTCTCTCTCTCTCTTTCTTACTATCTTTCTTTCTATAGATAAGGAATAAAAAGACGAAAAATACACCGGATATTCTACCGCCGCGACATTTGCCAGCAACATCCCCATTCGCGAAAGGAAGTCAAATGACGATTTAGGCAAAGATAAATAAATGCATTCTTGGTATCTTATTTTTCTCATTTCTTTTTCTCACAAAATGTATCCCCTATTTAAGAATAATTAATCTGACAAGTTTTGAGTTTTACGAGTCCTTATCGATATAATCAAGCAACAAATTAACATTGAACGATAAAAGTTGTATGATTTCTGCATATTTAAAAGATATAAAGAATACCCAATTACTAGATAAGAATTGCAAATGATAGAGATAGAGAATTAACGAAGTGGATGGATAGGAATAAAGAACGATTATATAGGGAAAGCAGAGAAACTAAGAAGAGAGAGAGAGAGAGAGAGAGAGAGAGAGAGAGAGAGTGAAAGAGAAGATGTGGAGGGTTGCTGGAAGAGAAGGAAATACTGAGAAAAGTACCGTAAAGATAGGTGGCATACGTACCAATGTAAATATGAGCGAAACTAGTACTCTATTTGATATCCCTGGGGCTCGAGGTCTGCACTTTCAGATTTACTGCGTGCGTGTATATGCCGACATGTGTACGGCACTACGTGAAAAGGAGGTGGCGGGGAGCTGAGCTGTGTTAGGGACCCCATACAATGCCGTTCCCGTGAGGGAAGCGTTGCATCCCCTAATTAAGATTGGCCTTGTTTCAAGCGGCCCACGAAATGATTCGCTAATCTCTAGAGGCTGGATCGTACGATATACGCGTATAAACTTATATATCCTACATTCATTTATATGTGTATTCATTGGATGGTACGTACTCTTATATCAACCAATCTCTGTAAATCTCTGCGAACTCATGTCAGCCTTATTCGAGACCAATCTGTCCCCACCTTTACTTCTACCTCATTCACTCTCTTTGTATTCTCCTTTCTTTACGCGTATTAGTCTCGAATATTACGAGGTCATCGAGGCGTTAAAAATACGCTTGCCTATAAAAAAGATATTCGTCGATTAATTTTCTTATCACTCTTGACTTTCCTCGTGAATAACGACTTTTTGAGATTTACTAGTCCGGTGTATGAATCTGTTTCGATGAATCCCATGACGCGAACTTCTCCAAAATCTGAGATCTATACAAAAATAAAAAGAATTATATATTTTATTTAAATTATTATATTTACAATTTTTGTTATTTTAACTGTAATTACTACTTCTAATCAATTTTTGTACATACCTATAATTAGAATTTCAAACAAAAGGAGATAAAAAAAAAATAAAGAAAAACTAATTGTTCCATTATTAATCCCTTCTATAGCATGAAAGATAATGAAAAATAGAATAATATTGTGCATAGTAAAAGAAATTTGTTAAATTTTCTCAACACATTATGTGTATTCTCGTGGAACATCTTCGAAAGTCGTAGTTGACTCCTGTAACAAGTGAAATTTGTTCGAGACGTACCGAAGGCCCGAGGAAAACTAAAGGGTTGATCAGAATCATGGGGTTGATCCGCGGACATGGTTGTTAGAGACTGTAATCGATACTAATTAGCATGGCACAAAGTTACGTTCGTACGATGGCTGGCGGCTATTCGCATCATAAACGCGCGCGTTTCAACCCCTTCTCTCTCTCCCTCTCTTCATCCAACTAGCATACCTAGCTACCTATCTACCTACCTACCTATCCCACTTATAGCTTTTAATACTAAATATAGTATACGCGATTGTACATCGTATTGTAGGCTTTTGAAGATTTATCCCTCCATTATATTGCCGCTGGTGAATGTTCCCGACGTAAATGGGCCCTATCGCTGTCACGTGGACAAAGCGCTGACCGACGTGGTTATGACGGCAACGCGATACCCCTTTAAGTAATAATAATAATCGCGGCGGTAATGGTTGTGCTCCGATATACCCATGTGTATGTGAGTTCTCTCGTTTTCAATGCTTTTCGCTTTATCTCTCTCTCCCTTTCCCAAAACCCTATTCCACCCCCGCAAATAAGGACTACCCCTTTCCCTACACCAATACTGCTAACCTTCATCATCGTCGTCATAGTCGGACGACGCGACGCATCATCGGATCTGAATATGGATTCTTTTCTTTCCTACGTACGCTTTGTCGAGTTATTATTCGCCCTCGTATCCTTCCCTGCCGCTGCCGTCGTCACAGAGAGCGAACGAGCAACGAGCCTTATTCCCTAACCGTCTCGACTTACCCTTGGCCTTACCCTTCGATAAAAGCCCGGTGCTCTCGGGTGTATCCGCGTTTCTCGACTCCGACGAAATCGCGAGGCTCCTTTAAAGGAGTCGTCTACAATCCAAATATTCCATTTTAATTCCTTACTTTTCAATGAATCCTCAAAATAGCGATATGTGATATTTCTTCCTCACGATTGTAATCCAACACATGATCGATTAGTACGTATTTTATTTTTATTTCATTCATTCAAATATTCCTAGTAAAGTAATGCTTAAAGTAGTGCTTTAAGTAAATTTAAATTAAATACAATTTCATGTATAAATATCATATATAGGCCGATATTAACTAACAAGTTTTGCTCCTTTTAACAAATTCTACAGTTTATATTTTTAATATTGTTTTTCTTTTAATACCAGTTATATAAAATTAACTGATTAATATTATCTCGTTAATTATGATGATATTTCGTCCGTTCTGTTTATCGGATATGTCTTTTATTGAAAAATACCTTTTTGAAATAGTAAATTAACAAATCGACTAGGTAAAAAATCATAGCGAGAGAGATTGTATTTTAGTCTTGGAACTCTAGTTTGGACCACCAATGCTAACACAAACTTTAATTAATTTTTGTTGGGGTCTAAAAACGATCCCCTCTTAACAGTCAAGGGTTAATATATACGAGTTTAGAAGCGAAGTCAAGCTGAATATATATCTTGGCGATGAAGGGCGATCGAGCAATACATAGAACATCACCCTCGAAACGTTCGATGAGTCACGACGATCGACCAGGTCGGCAGGATCCTCGAAGGCTTTACAATTCTCCTAACGCATTACGTCTTCGATTTTAAGGTCGACGCTTTCGTTCTTTTTCACGTTAATGACCCTCACCGACCAGCTTTTCTCTTCGGCATTCTCTTCGGCATTTTTCTTCGGCATTCTCTCGACCATGTCGGATACAAGATTTGTCCCTTTAACTAACGTACCCGATCAATGTATCCATTTTTCCACGACTACGTCTACAAGTCGTCTCTACTAAAATGTTAAACAAACTTTAATAAATTATGTCACTATATTGAAACAAGATTTAGATATGAAAAAAATACAAAGATTTATAACTTTTACGTTGAATAACACATATGGCGTACCTTTACAGCTTTAAATAAGTATAAAATATTTGTAGAAACATCCGATATAACTACAAGCCCACAAAAGTAGATACTCCTATCTATACTATTGCTTCCTACACCATTTAACAACGAAGCGTAAATACATACATACGAGTACATATATATTCATAGAGTCGATTTTATCGTATTCGAAACGTCTCTTTCTCTCTTTCTCGCGTATCGATTGCAATATCGTGAACGTATCCATATCATTCTCTCCTCCCTAATTCTTCGTATCGTCATCGAGAAAGGGTACTGCCACCTAAATCGGTTATTTGAGCATAGGCTCAGCTCGACTGTAAATACGGTGCATGAATTCTCACAACATAAGACGGATACCTATCGTCTTGACGATGATTAAACTGCGAATTTTACTCTCCAAACGATCTTTCTCGAAATAGTCAAGTGAAAAGAAATACTCTTACTATCTTACTTTTCTCACTCTTTCTCTCTCTCTCTCTCTCTCTCTCTTTCTCTCGGTCGGTTTTTCGAGGCCCATGTATGTACTCGGAAAATACACAGGAGATAACACGTTGAAGATAGAGGCCGGGACACGCGAAGCAGTGTATAGACCATAAAGACAACGTGGACTCCTGGAAGGGTCGTAAACCGTCGTTACCAAACAAACCCCAAAATAGTCGAAGCCTATGAAAAGTTGAGAATCTCACAGAGGTGGAGGATGATAGCTAACGTGAAAAGTATTTCTTCGTTCGTAAGCAAACAAACGATAAAATGGTACCAGCTCTCTGATGTCTTTTAAGGATCCTATATTTATTTTTTATTTTTCTATGTTCTTTTTAAAGAGATTCCCAATCTTGTCCTTTTTCCTCGATTACAAAACTGGCACTGTCCACGGTCACGGTCACGATGCGTCGTCTATTCGAGTAACTCCATGGAATGGTCTTCAGGTTTTGTGCTTAATTCGTGGTCTTATAAGGAAAAAAAGGTACAATTTCTCGAGGACACTGATATTTTCTCCCTTTAAAAGATCTTTATCTCAACAGTTTGTTTCTACAACAAATAAAATTGTATAAATAACATCTGTAGAGAGAAAAAGATAATGTTAGAAAGAGAGATAAGATATTTCTAAACTTGTATTTTTTTCTCTTCAAAAAAGATAAAATAAAGGAGAGCCATCAAACAACATGGCAAGGTTCTGTGCTCTCTCTCTCCTTCCCCCCTCCCCCACTCTTTCTGCCTCTTTTCGAATCAGGACACAAGAGGTCTTCCACCCTCTATAATTTTCACTCCGGATACCTGCTCTAATTATAGGTACTTCAGCGAAAGATGCCGCAGTAGGCGTTTTTCTTCTTCTGGTAGTGCGCAAAGACAAGAAATATATGTGTAGGATGAAAAACAAAAAGAAGAGCGATCTCTCTTCCTACTCACTCTTCCTCTTTTTTCAGGTATTTGGGATTGGAACCTCGCTTGAGCGGATCGGTCCAGAGTGTTGGAGGCGGTCCCGATGGTACAGACGGACAACAGGGTTTGGGCATCGCTGGCGCAGGTGTGATCGGTCCTGCTAGTGCCGAAAGAAATTGCAAAAGTGTCCACCTCAGTGTCAAGCAACAACAAATTTGCTCGCGTTCACCGCCAGTCCTTCAAGTACGTTGTTACGTAAACGACTAATAACGTCTAGCTTGTCATTAGTTGATCGCCGATATCAAACTTTCATCACGAATGAAAAATTCAATTTAATGTATGAAAGTCGTATAAATCCAATTTAAAAAAGGTACTTATTATTTGTTTTTTCCGACTACACTCCTTTATTCTTTTCTTTTTTTTAATTTATAATCAATATTTTTCTAATCAATAAAAAAAGGACTTATATTATTTTCAAAAATAACCGCTCTCTATCAACAATAAATACCTGCTATAGATAAAAAGTATTTTACCTTTCAGTTGATATTTTTCATTTTTAATTACCTGACGAATATAATCATACCTTTATTATATATAAACATAAACTTGATATATTTTGTGTAAGATAATTCATATACTTATCTTGTTTTTGTTTTCTTAATATAACAAGAAGAACAACGCCAAGAGATTTTAACGAGTTTTTAATGGTCAATCAAGCAGTTCGCGTGATACGAAGCAACGCGTAATTACTATTTCCAAGCTGACAAAGGATCGTCAAGACCTTACCTCAAAGCAGAGATTCATGTCTTGCGTGCATAATTAAATCAATAGTGATAAATGTCAATAAAAGAATAGCAATCGTATTAAAATAAAAATATGAATAAGATTAATTGCAAGAAAATATCAATTGCATATTTATTAGATCTTTTAATTCTATTAAATTTCACTTAACCAAAAATTCTATTATATTATAAATATTACATGAATTAAATTAAAACGTTCAATTATGAGTGAAAATTGACATATAATAAATACAAATATGTGCCCTCAATCGCAATATCTAATATACGCAATTGCAGAATTTGTGTCGAATTGGTTGAACGACGCAATGAGAAGGTAATTATTTGAAAGTAGGTATTAACTTAAAATCATGAGAGAGTAAAAGAGAACGATCTCTGACCGATCATCCTGGGAAAGTATCGGCCTAGCTGCTTCGATTTCATGCGTTACGAAATGGAGAAGGGTCGGCGGAAAGATGAATACGACGAGCGAGTTTCCAAACGTTAAACCGAGTACAAATGATGGCCGTCTCTTAAAAGAATTACACGGCGAGTTATTCGAAAGAAAAAGAATAAAAAAGAAATGAAAAGATCCTTCTTGTTTTCGTTGCACCGTAAAATTGCTGTTGGTGGACTCACCTGGATTACGGTGAAACACAGCTTTACGTTCCCAAAAATTGCGTTTACCTTTCTCTAATGCACAAATCCTGTCGGATGACCTGGAGGTGGAAGAAGAAGGTGGTTAACAGAGGTGATGGTGGTCGACCAACTAGGAACCGGTGCCTAGGTAAACTCGAGACTCGATATTTCTTTGAACGTTGCCGACCATCCTGCTTTTCCGAGACTGACTGCCGACATTCAAGTCTCGCTCGGAGTTACCGACAAAAGACACCGCCGACATGAATATTCATTCATTCATCAAATAGGACACACCTATGGCCGCCTCTCTTCTTGCTCTTCGTAGTACCTTCATTTTTCTTATCCATTGGTTTTTCATTGTTTCGATCACGGAATCGAAGGATTCCAATTTTTAAAAAAGAAATCGTTAACCGATAAATTCATCTTCTAATACCGATGCTCGAAATCTGCTGAAATGTGTCATTTGCGCTATTATTTTAGCTACGTTAATAAAATTTAAATAACAGTGTGTGTAATAATATTATAATATATGCAATACAAATATAAGTATTTTGTAATATATAAAGATAATTTTATGCAAATATATTAATATCATTACAATAATTAATACATACGAGCGATTAGTATCTTGCTCCAAACGTGTCGAAGCTCACCTACTAAAATTTCCACAGGCGGTAAGCGCAGGCACAAGATTGGCAATCGAAGAATGTCAGCACCAATTCCGGTCAGCAAGATGGAATTGCTCAGTCAGTCCGGACAATCCGGACAATATTTTTGGCGGTGTCATGCTAGTCAGTAAGTACTGATTAGAACTTTTCAATAGAATGCGTCATTACATCGCATACCTTGTCTCTTCATATGAACACTTTGTCGATCGTCTATATCAGCGTTTCTCAACCGTTGCGTTAAATCGCGTAAAGTAATACATTTGTCAAAGATTTCCAGAAAATTTCATTACAATGTTTTTGCCAATTCGCAAGAATAGTGTCGTTGGAGATTAAAACTATACACAGTGACATGATAAATATACAATACCATAGTTTTTACCACCTGTTTTTTATATATTATAAGCATTTAAGTTAGGATATTATTAAAACTATCAAATTTATTGTACCACACGACAAACAGGTTGAGAAACAACCTACCTATTATCAAAAATATAAATGTAAAACATGTAAATTGTATAATTATCATATCATGCATATATCATATGTAAAAATTTTAAAGATATAAATAAATGTTACTTATCAATGTATTAGCATTAAAACAATTCTAAATTCGCAGATAGTCGAGAAGCTGCATTCGTTTACGCAATATCAGCAGCTGGAATCGCTTACAGTGTAACTAGAGCATGTTCAAGGGGCGAACTGACAGATTGTTCCTGCGACAATCGAATTAGGACGCGCCGACCGAATAACTGGCAATGGGGTGGCTGTAGCGAGGTCAGTATATCTCTCTCTCTCTCTCTCTCTTCTTATCTAATTGACCGTTCAAAGAACGATTGAATTCTTAAATGGTATTCGACTATAGTTGATGTGAATTAATAGTCATTTTTTACAAAAAAACTACATAACCACGCTCTTTCGTCAGCAAATTCGGAGTTCGGCGACCGGCGATCTAAGGTTTCCTTGAGAGAAAGTTTCACTCAATACTCTTGTCAAGTATCATTTTTTCTGATTTCTTTCTCTTTTTTTAAAAGTAATACCATTTTTCAATACAGTACTCCCGCCGAAAGACAATAATGATACGCAAACGTAATGAGTCGAAAATGAAGGTTTATTTTTACTCTTTTTAAATATATTTCTTCTTATAGTTATTCTATCTATACCCGTTACTTGTTAAAGTAATCTCCATTTACTTTTATCTTCTAAAGAAAGGAAAAACTAAACACGTTTATTATCGCTAACAAAAGTTGATAATACGAAATAAAATCTAGTTAGTTTAGCCTAACGAACCTAGAAATTGAAAAAAAGAAAAAACGAACTAAAAATACAAAGAAAAGGAATTTCGTTCCCTATCTTTCGTAGCTGCTAGGTTATACCATTGTAGGGGGATTAGACGAGCTACTTTTTAGGGATTACTTTCCCTCGCCCCGTTACTTTCGATACCTCCGGAAGCCCGCAAAGTAGTGTACCTCGTAAATTAAGGTTAAGAAAGTAGTGTAAACTAACCACGGTGGACTTTCAAAACACGATTCTAAAGTTTTTCAAACGTGAGTTTATACAGGGATGTTTCGTTAATAAGATCCAACTTTTACGATATTCTACTAATCTGTATTCTACATAAGGTATTATTTAAGCACATATAAACGTTAGAAAAATACTTAAACCGAAGGTATCTCAAGCAAATATTTATTATAATGTTTGCAACATCATCATGTCACAGATGGTGTTAACATATTTTAAACCATTCAATATTGCCACTGTCAACGCGATATGTTTTGTTCTTTAAAATAAATAAAGAACCTTTCCAAAATTGGATACTTCATTAGTATAGAGAGTAGTTGATTTTTGATAAATTTCCATTCGATCGTTAAAAGCACGTGAATATAGGTATATACTTATACGATATAATGACTCGTTATAATCAACTTATCGAACTATTCCATACATAGAATGTATTACGATGTGACAATACTTCTCTCGAGGATCTTGTTCGATGACGTATACATAAAACAAATGTTAACTATTGTACCTGCTATTTATTGTTAGTACTAACCAACTTCATGTATGGCTATCGCAAGGAGAACTAGCCAGATCCGTCTAAACCGGTTCGATACTCTTGTCTGGATACACTAGCTCAGAAAGTTGAACGATTCTTCGTTGAACGATACTTAAGAGACTACTTTAGTTCGCAGCTTGAAAAAATTATATGATTTTTAGAAATATGTTTTCTCACGAAAATGACTCAATACATTAAAGGTAATTTATACCTTTCGCGGATATATTGTATTTATTTAGATTTAGTCACAATGCGCACTATTCGAAGTCGAAAAAAGTCAATCGAAATAAATATAATGTATGAAAAGACAAAAATAGTACATTTCTTTTTCTATATTTAAAAGTTTCCTTTTATTTGTAAAGTCTTGTGAAAATATATTTGGATATACTCGGATATATGCAACAATGATCGTTCAAGGAGACCGAGAGAAAGAAAAAGTTAAAGGTTCAAGATAAAGAGGGTAAAACGCTACCGTCTCGACCTCTCTCCCTCTCTAAGCGCGTAAACCTTAACCCTGGTCGAAGACAAAGCTTGTTCTCTAAACGGATGCATTTCGTGCGAACGGCTGACCCCTTGTAGACTTTGCAAGCTTACAACGGGATTAAGGGGGTTAAGCTTGTTAACTTGCAACAATCCGCCGCCGCGCCGACGACCCCTTTCTCGTTCGTTCTCAACACGGAGAACGATAGCGATGCTAGTTCGAGATAGCCTTGGCGTTGGTAGTAGTATGTTGGTGGCGGCTGACGTCAAGGAGCTCATCGCGTTTCCTCCAGGATTACCACCAAGAGGTATGGTCGTCCATTTTTCCATTTTTCTTCTCCGCTAGATTCTCACCGTTTTTTAACTCTCCTTAACGAGCTGGATCCCACAGGACAGGTGTCTTGA
>JACGTP010000391.1:0-37236 GCA_023678845.1 Mischocyttarus mexicanus
AGAGAGAGAGAGAGAGAGAGAGAGAGAGAGAGAGAGAGAGAGAGAGAGAGGTGATGTCGGCAGTCCGATATTCGGATAATACCCCTACCTCATTCAATATTTCTCATTCGACGTCAAAACGTTCCTTTTGCCTCTCCGCTCCTCCCCTACCTCACCCCCGTTGTTTCATTTTGCCTCAAAAATCTCCGACAAAGGGAGCCACTTTGAGAGAGAGAGAGAGAGTCTGCCTTTGGGAACTCTTCGGACAATGTTTTCTTTCGTCCCAAGATATCTTACGTATATTGTCATAAGCATAACGAAGAGACCGCCAGACAGATACGAGATTCCTTTCTCCTTCCTCTCGCTCCTTTCTTACTCGTCTTTTTCTTCCTCTATCCAGGGTTCGCCATTTCCTTTCCCTCGTTTCGTCCTTATCCTCTCTTTCTTTATATATATATATTTTTTTTTTTCTCTTCAAACTCCCTCTCTTCTTCTTTCAACTTCAAAGTTCGCTGCTCGCGCTAATCCAAGCTTCTATCCTTATCGCGAAGAAATCGTGAACGTCTTCTCCTTTTTTCCCCTTCTCGTAAAATTCTATTTTGATCGTTCGGTAATTAAATTTCTTCATTAATTGGATGCGCGAGTTATAGGGAAAAAACTGATCCGTCAATTTCGCAAGCAAAAATGAACGATCATCTTGCTTTTTCTTGTTCGCTTTTGATTATATTATGTGACTCGATTAGATTGAAATCAATAGAAATTATGTAAACGAAGCGATGACTTTTCAATCAACTCGCTCGCCCACTCCTCGTTTTTTTTTCTTTCTTTCTGGTCGCAACAAAAAGTTCCGGCTTATTTGAAAAGGGTTGTGCAAATCGAATGATCGTGGAAGTCCAATGTTCTCCAAGCTCAGCTTGCGTTCCCTATTGTGTTCCATCGGACTAAATGAATGCTCTAACGCAACGTTTACTCGCATTCGCTTCCGTTTGCTAGCCTTTACACGAACCGCGAACTCGCGCTTTTAAATCAACTACATTGTGCTTGTGTGTTTATATACATACGATATATACGTACATACTATTCCAGCTGCCTACGCCTCGAGCGTTTAACGATCGTCGACCTACCGATCGTCCTGATTCGATAATGCAACTTTGATTTTTACCAACGGACCAATCATATGCGAACTATAAAACGCTCCTTATTGGTCGATGCTTTCAACGATATGCTTTCAAAATAGTACATTACCTATATCATAATAAAAAATTTTCGTTATTATTATTATTGTTCCTTGGCTATTATTTGAGTTTCAAAGAGCGTGAAATTTAAATTAAACATCGCTACCTCTTCAATCCCTCCACCCACCCTCCTCTTCTCTTTCTCATTTCGGAATACCTATTTGTCTTCTCATTTTCATTCGTTTTCTGTTCTCCTTCAACGATGAATTATTTTCGAACGTTTCCCCGGTAATTTAGTGGTAGCTAGCGAACGATGGAATCGCTGATGATCATTGGCCATATATCACCAACGACGGGATATTATATCTCGTTGTATATATACACGCGTACTATATACATGTATGTATATACATACATACGTTCGTAGGTTCGTTCGTTCGTTCGTTCGTTCGTTCGTTCGTTCGTTCGTTCATAGCGACGGACTTCGATTATTAGCACACTTCGGTAGCATTCGATATAACAGCGTATGTGGAGCACAGTTGAATGTAACGCAAGGAACAGCAGATGCATAACTACAGAATCGCATCGATCATATGACTTGGTCCCGTAGGCGATGTTGACCGTACCGTTGCTTTGTTCTCTTCTCTCCTCTCCTCTCCTCTCCTCTCCTCTCCACTCCTCTCTCTATCCTTCTCTTCAACTCCTCTTTCCTCTCGATCAAAGCCGTGACTTTTCTCGCTAAATCATCGGAACTCTATTCTCCAAGTTACCAACGCCACTTCTGATCGCATAATTCAACTTTTATCGATAATACTTACAACAAAATATTTTACAAAGTAAATTAAAGTAACTTGTTATGATTCGATATTTTGATAATCATAAAGATATGAAAAGAATCTTTCAGATATAAGAGCATGATTCAAGAAGAGTATTCAAACAAGTTTTAAAAAGTTCTACCTTCATAAATTCTGCGATAATTGTTATTTAAAATTTTTCTTATTTAAAACGAAATGTAACAAGTTATATGTGATTTAAGCAGCTTACGTTTGGGATATGTCTTACTTGCTTAATAAATATAATAAAAGAGAAAGCAATGTAAGTGTTAAGAGACGAGAGAGAGAGAGAGAAAAAGATCCTCGAATAAAAATAGGTTGTTTTATTATAAGGTTAATTGCATTTTATTTGTGTTGGGGAGATTGACTATGTGTTGGATGCGGAGGTTAAATCAATTTTGAGATTGATCACTAATTTTGTTCGTTAAAGGTGCCCTCCGTGTCACGTCAGACCATGGAGAACTGTTGGCGACGCACACTTGTTGAACGCGTGGTTTATCTTTGGCCATAGATCACACAGGGCGCCGCACGTCTTTTGCTACTACTACTACTATGACTACTACACGACTATTACTACTACGGTTCTCTCTTTCACCCTCTTTTTTCTACTCAGGCTACTTTTCTCTCTCTCCCTCTCTTACACACGTTACTCCTACCTCGACGACTTCCGCGATCTCGCAGTTCATTATGATACTTGGTCTTCCGATTCGTTCCGAAAATAGAAAATAACTATTTTACTATTCGATAGATTCGCAAAGGAAAGATTTTTCTGAAACATTCATCTCTAATAATTTTTTTTTCTTTTTACGAATGAATTTCTATTTTTGTCTCTACTTCAGCGATATAATTAAACGAATTTAATTCTTATTTAAAAGTAGTGCATTATATTTAATTATTCAAAATATATGTCATTATCTTATTATTAATATTATATTGTAAGTTAATAATTAAATTTTTGTCAAAGCTTTTGTCAAAAACATACATAAATAAATATACGTACCGACATATACATTTTTCCGCTTATAAATACTTGAACGTAAAAGCTTTCGATTTGGAGCAAACGCAGTTACAACGCAAATCATACCAGCTGAGACCCTTGCTATCGCGGAAAAACCGTGAGACGGCTTGTATATTTCAAATAAAGCGATGCCTCTCGTTCTTCATATTTCATGTTTCGTTTATTCGACCTCGGAGGAACGTACTCGGCACCAAGACATAATAAACGCGATGTCTCCCTGTTTTTTTCCATCTGCTTCTCTTTCTCTCATTTCCACCCTCTATCTCTCTCTCTCTCTCCCTCTTCCCTGTCACCCTCTTCCTTCCCTAGCAGCAGCTAAGCTCCTCTTCCAGTCTTTCTACTTTTTCTGCTGGCTTCGTCTCACCATCTCTCCCTCTTTCTCTTTCTCTTTCTCTTTCTCCTTTTCGCGTCTACGTCCTTTTAACGTTTTCCTTCTCCACTCCCAAGAGCTCGGAATATGTCTCTCTCTTTCTAAAAGAGCTTAGCCGCATGTCAGTTTTATTTCTCCCTCGTCTACTCCTTCGCATTAGCTGGGCAGGCAGTGTTACCCGTGTGGTATCTCGGTTATCATAAATTACGATGGTCCTTTTATTTGCACAAAGCCACCGAACTTAAGTAACTAGATCTGGAAGTCCTGACTCCTCCGCACGAGGGGGTTAAACGTTCCTTCCTCCTCGCCGACTGCGATACGCAAGACTGACCCGCCCTCCGAAAAGCCACCCTCCGAAAGTCCACGGCTATACCACTCTTTTCTCTCCGTTTCTTTCGATCTGTGTGTGTGTGTGTATGTGTGTGTGTACGCGTATTCGTGTCTGGCTATGCTTATGTGTGTACGTTTCGTCGAAGCCAGATGCAATTGCGTTGTCCTGTGGGGAGCAGAACCGAGGAGAGCACAACCGCGGACTCCTAGCTGGACCAAGGGCTCTACCATAATGGCAACTTGAATAATGCAGAGAAGAGAGAAAGAAAGAAAAGTAAAAGGAATGAGCCATCGGAGAGAGAAAGAGAAATAAAAAGGGATAGGATTTTAATTTCGATCGGATCCTTCCAGAAAAAGTATAAAGAATCGATGCTACTGAAAATGAATAAAGATGCCGGTGTAAAAACTGATGTAAAATGACCATGACTTTTTCTAAACAAAATCTAACAATTTTTCTAATACTTTATTTTGCTAATCAATTTTCTTTTTAATTGTTTGCTTCGATAAAAACTATTCAAATGAAATAAATATGATTTTTTTGTAAGATATATGCGAAAAACAATAGACTATAAATTTTTATTAGTTAAAATTCACTTGAATTAGTTCATTTCTGCCGTTAGAAAAGTTTTCTTTTTCTTTCTTTCTCCGACATCCGTAATGATATTCAAGAAAAATCTAAAGTTGGAATACTCGACTCATATTCCAGGAAAATATAATAGTATTTCTATCAATTCTTTTTACTGTCTTACATAAAAGGGTAGATACACGAATAAGGAGACATCTTCAATATCGACTTGTTTCCTTTTTCTACAACGTTTTCATTCGGAAAATGAAATGAAAACTATACCAGCGAGCAAACGAATAGAAAAAAGAAAAATTAAACCAGTGCTCTCAGTGTTTCTCCTTCGATTCGAATCATGCTTTTTCTCCTGCAAAACTTCCTACTAGTTTGATCGGCCGTTTATCGGTTGCGCGAAATTTTACGTACTCTAACTGGGGGAAGAGAAATAGAGATAGATAGGTAGATAGGTATAGGTAGATAAATAGATAAATAGGGAGATAGAAAGAGAGAGAGAGAGAGAGAGAAAGAGAGACGGGGGAGAGTGAAAAAATCGTTCAGAGTCGACAATCCCGTGGCCGAACATAAATTAGCCGTGGCTTAAAGCCCGCCCTAATCCATCATAAATAACTCCGTGCGTGCAGATGCGTGTATATGCATGCGTACGGGGATTCCGTCCCCCTAAATTATTTCGAAAAGATTCGCAGTATGCTAGAAAGAGAGAGAGTAGTGTAGTAGTAGTAGTAGTAGTAGTAGTAGTAGTAGTAGTAGTAGTAGCAGAGTAGCAGTAATAGTAGATTCGCCTAACTCGAATGTGTTGCAAAAGTTTCGACCTACACCTAGAAAAATTACTTACATTTCTCTCTCTTATGTGTATGCTAGCGTGTATTAGTTTGTCTCTTTCTGTATCTATCTATCCATCTATCTCACAAGTGCGTACACGCGCGCACATTCAACTCGCGTCGACGAACTCGGCCGATCGCGTGTCGAGGGCGCGAGACTTCTCGAACTTCCTTTTTCAACGGTGTCAAGCATTGAAAGAGACGTATATATATCTCCATTAACCCTTTTCATTCTCGAATAAAGACTACGTTTCTTTTCTTTCTTTTTTCTCTTTTTCTGCTTTTCTCTACTAGCTCGAAGGTATCTCTCGTTCTCCCTCGTTTTCTCATGGTTAGTGACTTCCGAAGGAGGAATAATAGTCACATACACAGTACATACTACGTACACATGCATATACTCATTCGTGGTAATATTTAGTGAAAATAGAAATTGTATAACTCCGTCAGCTGCATCGTCGAAAACCTGCTTTTAAATTGTTTCACTGTGTGATCTGTAATTTAAGATGTTCTCTTTATCAAACACATCAAATGTTTGTTTCTGTAATTAATATAATTTCGCGAAAATGATACTTTATCTGGATTCTAATATCATTCAATTTTACGTTGATTTAAGTTGTTTTCCGTCATAAAAAAGAAAATCATTCGTCTCTATCCATCCTAATTTATTAGCTTCGAATTTGTTCAGCTTTCTAAATGAGATCCTAGGATATTTCAATTCGATCTTGAATTATCGTATTTTTTCATTATGTTTCTCCAATTTATTCAAAAACCTGATCGATTTTCGTTATTTAAGTCGTCGCAATGTTCGTTATCTTCGAAGACTAATTGAAACAGTCAATCAGGTGACACCGGGTCAAGGTAAATCCTATGAAACGGTTGTTATCTTTGAAACCGTTTCACTGCTGTCATTTCCAATAAGATCTATACTATAAGATCCGATCTTTGATAACATCGAATTACTAACGAACGGTACTGTAATCCTTCTTTTCAAGTGTTGCTTAAATTAATAGAACTAATCAAAATGACTGATATTTTAATCAAAATACCGCTCATTCTAAATCGAGATCCAATTTAGTGACAAACAAAATATATTATATATTTATTTAAATAAATTAAGAAATAAATAAAAATATTTGGAAAATAAGAGCACGTTGAAATAAATCAACTTGACGCATGAAAGCATTTGGCAGATTTAATAAAATAACGATAAGACGTACAAATTTTTATTTGTACAAAGAAATAAAAAGAAAACTACAATGAATGAAAATGATCTTCTTTCAAAAAGGCATAAATAAAGATTCGTGCAGGATGATTTTACTAGGAACGTTGAGAAAAATCTCGGATTTTTGCGAAAAGAAAAATAACGAAATAGATTTATTCCATCCTTCTCCCCACTATTTGCGTTTTCACGTGCAATGGTAAAATCTTTTTCTGAAAGTGCAAATGGTAAAATTGTCTCGCGAGCGGGCATGCATGTTTGAAAATAAAGCGAAAGCCTGTAGCGTGGCTTACGGGGTGGGTAGGTGAGCGCTCGCGCAATCTTCTCTCTCTCTCTCTCTCTCTCTCTCTCTCTCTCACCGAGTCTCCCCACGGATCATTAATATTAATGGACAAGTTAGTAGACACCCTTCTGCCCGAGTGCAGAGTGTAATGATGTCGGCAACGGGTGCCACTGCTGTTACGAATGTGACAAGCTTACTCTTTCCTTCTCTCTCTCTCTTTCTCTCTCTCTCTCTCTCTCTTTCTCTCAATGTACATGTATTTCAAGCTTGTATTGAGCGAGTGCAGGTAAGTAGAAGTACTTCGTTCTCTCCCTCTTCTCCTAGTCTTCATCGTAGCAGTAGTAGCAGTCTCGGTAGCCTGGCTGGATTACATTTCGTCAAATGTCGGAGGAACCACGGCATTGGATTTCTTCTTCTTCCTTCTTCTTCTTTTCTTTTCTTCCCTACGAGTGAAAAAGTATGAAAGAAAGATAGATAACTAAAGAGAGAGAGAGAGAGAGAGAGAGAAAAGCTGGACCTGAAGACGTCTTCCTTCTAAACGAAAATACATACTTTTGAAGTTTTTCTCGTTCCATTCTTTTACTTCCGTCTACAACACAATCTCTCTTTGTCAAGGTGGTAAAGGTTTTTCATTAAAATTCGGCCAAGATATTTTTTTGGACAAGATGGTATAAACAGTATGACAAAAGAGTAGTCTCTTTGACTCTTCTTAGATCTTGCACAGAAGAAAGCTTTCCTGACCGAGCCTGAAGAGAATGTTCTGGTGTAGCAAGCAGCAGGTCGATAACCCTAAAGGATACCAACACAGATGATTTCGGAACTTGGTGAGAAGGCTGGAGCTCTTGTCGGACTCTTTGCGAGTCGCTCCGTAACGAAACAGGCTCGGTTCGAGTCTTCTTCGTCTGCTTCTTCTTCTTCTTCTTATTCTTATTCTTCTTATTCTTCTTATTCTTCTTTTTCTCTCTTATTCTTTACTCTATCGGGTAGGAGAGAGAGTTTCTGGTTTGCTCAGGTAAAAGTCAGGGCCATTTTTTCGTCCCAAATCGTCTCCCCTTCCCCCTTCCTTCCCGACACCCTGTCCACTTCACCTTCGAGGTTTACTAGGACCTACCTCTCTTTGCCATCATCCTCCAATAAATAACAGAAATTTATCGATTTAAAGATAGGGTTGAATCTATTTGATCTGCTAAAATATCTTTTAACGAGCTTATTTCTTATCAAAATGAATAAAGTTTAACTCCTTAACCAATTTCGGTAGTAATTTCGCAAAGGAAAATATGGAAAACTCGATTAGTATGTTCGATCGATCATCATTTCAAAGCAACCGGTAGAAAGAAGAAGAAAGAAAATTGGAATATTCCGCGTATAGTCCATTACGGACGCTAACGTAATTAACTCTAAACAGTGTCCACTGATTAGAAACCAGGCATTAGAGTCGGCAACGACCAGTGCAACGACCAACAAGACGACTCGACGGCGTAATTGCTACACAGAAGAAACGTGTAGTGCATTAGAGAGAGACGAGTGTTATGCAAATAAAACGAAAGTGAGTGAGATACGCGCGCGGTGTATTTTCTAGCACGCACTCGCGTGATCCATTCGAGCCTAACGCGATGAACCTGAGATTTCTTCTTTGATCGACCAGATACTATACCAATATAGATAAATATTTATACGACGCTATTTCTTAACTCATACAAAGAGTTGGATTAATAGGATTAATTACGCGACTTATATTTTCTCATAATTATTACACTGGAATAAGTAAAAACGAATTGAAAAAATTCACTTTATAATGTTTTTTGTATTTCAATTATTCATATTATACAATCAATTTTTTTCCATTTTTGGACTTACCTCACTGTAATAATAATATTAATAATTATGTAATGTACCTTATTAAGCATATCGTATTGTGCATGTCGCATTGTGCATGTCGCATACCTTGTACACGATTTATAAGAATCTTATAATATGTTAATTTATTGAATAATAAGATTGTTCTTTGCTATTAATAAACCATATTAATAAGGATAAATAAATGAAAATTACTATAGTAATCCATCTATAGATAATATTATTAGATACTCTGCTTGTTACGATATATCATAATCCAAAAGAGAAGAAAATAAGTAAGGAAAACTAATAACGATTAATTAACCTCGCTCGGGTCAAGTTAAAACCACTTAAATGAATGGAATCGATATAATAAAGAAAACCGAGTCAGAGGAGGAAGAAGAAGAGGTGGAAAAGGTGGTGGAGGAGGAGGAGGAGGAGGAGGGGGAGGAGGGGAGCGATGGAGATTAAGGGATGGGAAGGAAGGGGAATGAAAGGATAGGATCTGAAAAGCATAACTCGCGTTCTAGTGAAAGGTCCGGCCTTGCCTCTTGAGAAAGTTACGAAGGTCGCCTCCGGCGATCGAAACGGCAAGCGTCCTTTTCTCGAAAAAAAAGAAAACGAAGAAGAGATACCGATAGGAAAAAGAAAAGACAAGATTTGTGCGTATAGGATGTTTCTAAATTGATGTGAAAAGATATAGAAAATAACTTTTATAATTTTTCTTTCCAATACAGCATAATCAATATAAAGAAAAGATGAATTTAATAGTCATTTTATAATGATCGGAATCTCTTCGAAATCTTATGTATAATGATATAAAAACAATACGGATTTTCGTTAAGTTTAATTAAGATCATTTTCAAACCATAATATTTTTGTAATATACTTGTGTATTTTACATTGTTAAATAGTTACCGGGAGAATTGACTTTTAATAAGTTATTTACTGTATATATATTCATGAAAATTGACTGAATTTTCCATTTAACGCATTTAAATACTCGTATGTATTCCACGCGTTCTACTGACTGCATCTTGAAAACAATAAATGTTTATAGAACTGCACTAACTTTGCTTATTTTTTATTCTGCTAAAAATCTCGTTGCATCATTTTAGAAACACTCTGTATAATATAATCATATAATATGTATATTCGCATACGTATATGTTAGATAGAGAGGAACAGAGAAAGACAAGGAGTATTAGGAACTTAATAAATAGCCTCTTAAATTGCAAAAAAAAAAGGAGGGATATAAGCGGCGGAGAAATTGGCAGGCACTAATACGAGGCTGATCTTATAGGCAGATAGCGAAGTATGGTAGCGAGCAAGCGTGGGTAAAGAAACGACAAGGCTTAGACAAGGATGGCTTGAATGGAATAGGTCGGAAGGTAGACGAGGAAGAATCCATTACGTTGACCGTGCTGTTGCTGTTGCTGTTGCTGCCACTACCGCTGTTATTGCATCTGGAGTGATCTTTTCTTCCTCTTTTTCTTCTTTCTTTCATGGAAAGGCGATTTCCGTTCGGTTCGTTCCCGAGACTTACGTGTATAAGAGAAAGACTGTGATTAAGGTAAGAAATCGTACACTTTTCTCTTTCGTCGTCAATCGTTTTTCTATTTAGGAGTAAATCAATCTTTCTAACGTGTTATTCAACTACCCGGTTTTGTTTTCGATTGACTCCCTCCTCAGAAAAATCGTTGAAATTTTTGTTACTATCTTTGAAACAATTCTGATTCGTTTCATGAATCTTCTCTAGCGTTGTTGGGCCATAATGACTGAAAATTAAAAAGAAAGAAACTATGAAATATATTTAAATCTCTCATGAGCCACACGTACCTGATTATAATAACATTATGACATCTAGTTGTTAATTTGAAAGTTTTTCTTTTTAAATAATTAATTTGTTTCTTACTACTTAGAAATGTTTTTTTTAATAAATGGATGTTTCGATAAAACACGTCGATCGTAAAGAAGCCGCTCGTTGTTCAGAAATCGTATCGCGATTGTTCGAATCTCGATTGGTTTCCAGTAATGATTGAAGAGTACCATAAATCGTTGGATAAAAGAAGAAAACAGAGAAAAAACCGCAGATACGCGAATCTAGCGAAATTTTGATCTGTCCATATGATGTCCAAATTTTCCTGTATTTCTATGTATTGCGTTCGGTCGAGAATCGTAATGGAAGAAGCCAAGCATAAGGGCTATGAAGCTCGGTAACTGGGGCGCAGAGTACAAGCTGAAGAAAAAAGAATATATACGGATAAAAAAAAAGAAATAAAGAAAGAAAGAACGGAAGGAAAGAAAGAAAGAGAGGGAAGAAAAATGGGGAGCACTCTCGATTTACCGGTAGAGTCTGAATCTTTTACTCGTCGTCGAGCTTTTGTCAGGAGGGAAAGTCTCCACTGCGAGCGTTCTCCAACTCTCGATAGAAGGAAGACGATGGTGATTGCGAGCAAAAGAAAAAGAAGTAAAAAAAGAAAGAAGGAGAGAGAAGCGAGAAGGGGGTAGGTAAAAATGGCGCAACTTGCTAACAAGCTTTCAAGCTTGTAAGAAACAAGCTCGAGGCTCGTTTCGTGGTTGAAGAACACTCGAGCGGAGAAAAGCCGAGCGTGCACGCGCGTGTATGCTACATTACTCTCTCCTCTCTCTCTCCTCTCTCTCTCTCTCTCTCTCTCTCTTTGTTTGTTTCTTTCTTTCTTTCTTTCTTTCTTTCGTTCTTTCTATCGCACGTATAGCACGTATCGCCCTCGAGCCGTACTCTTGCGCTCCACCCTTCGGGCCGCGATGTCGCTCTCGAAAATCCAACCCTTTTTTAGCTGGCTAACCAATCGATGCCAGGGCTCACTCTCTTCTTGCGTACGTGCACGTACGGGCCCGATATATTATTCCTCTTTCTTTCACTCTCTTCCTATCTCCCCCGCCCTTTTTCTCTCTTTCCGTTTCTCGTCAACGCTATAACATCTCGCGGGTTCTCCTCCCTTTTAAAACTTATCGCGAGTGGCCTCTCCATTTTTCCACTTCTTCCTGTACCTTTCGAGGAGCCTCTTCTCTTGCCACGATCACTTCTCTAGATCCTCTTCTTCTCCTTCTTATTACTATCTCTAGAAGCATGTTGTTGTTTGAAATTTCATGAATACAATATGCCGTTCTTGAGAACCTATCTAATTATTTATCCTACGGCTTCAGATTGATTTCTTTACTCTATATAATACAATTAGTTAAAAATGCTAAATCCGCATTTATGATGAAGTTATAAAGACACTATTGAGATTTAAAAATTAACAAATACGTTAGATCAATTTAATTAGAATGAAACGAATTAAATTCCATCGAAATAGAAATTTGAAGTATAAAACTATCACGAAACGCAATTATCTTTCGGAAAAGCCGTGTTTTTTCATCTCTCTTCTTTGTTTTTCCATGAACCTCTATCATTTATTCTTCTTTAGATTCTTTAGATATAGAAAACCATCCTCGTGATTCAGTCGGTGATTAAAAGAGAATAGCGAGCGATCCCAAAAGCGGAGAAGGCATTCAACGAGGCGGAAGGAAAGAGCTCGCTCCCTAGAGAGAATTTACCTACTGTTGCTCCTCCATCATGATTTGTATCCTTGCTCTTCCCTTTCTCTCTCTCTCTCTCTCTTTCGCCACTTGTTCTTGATTCTCCTCCAGTTCCACTTCCGTCCCTTCTCACTTATATGTCTCATTTCTCATTTTCATCGGTTGCTGATGAAGAATGATACGAAAGATGTGGAGGCAATGTCGAGAAGGAGCTATTTCAGCATCATCATCAACCTCCATCTTTCTTTCTCTTCGTTCGATAAGTGCCCTAGGTAATTTCGCGTGAGAGAGAGAGAGAGAGAGAGAGAGAGAGGGAGAGAGGATAAGAGCACGGCTTCAACGATGTACGTGCATATAAACGAGAAACCGGAAACAGACGGGGCAAACAAACAGACAAACAAGCCACATTCAGCCGTCCGTGGATTGTTCCGTGAATTTTGCAGGAGCCATATTCATTTCTGAGATTGGCTTCTTCTTCCGACTCGTTACGTGGTGGCAGTCAGGCAAGCCAGCAACCAAGCAAGCAGCCAAGCACCAGGCAGACACGCTTTTGCTGCGAGTTCAGTTGCGTGCCGCGGAGGACGAGAGAAGGACGAAAAAAAGGACGAAAGGAATGACGCACGTGCTTGGAAGAGAGAGAGAGAGAGAGAGAGAGAGAGAGAAATAACTGCAACTTGGAATGCCGATCTATCGATTCATCTCGAGACTCTTGCGAGAACCGCGTCGATTTCGAAATCAATCTATCTGCCGTTAGAGTAAAGACTCTACAATTTTATGAAAGTTTCAAACGTTGAAAACGTCTATAAAGCTAACCACCAATTTATAGGCTTTATTTGCAATGTTTCAATGATAAATCCTTACTCGCGTGTACGAAAATATACATTTTACGATCAGTAAATTTTCAGTATATTCAGAAAAATTTACTTTTGCGTAATTATTTGTATGTAAATATCACATCTAATGTACTTATTTGTTGTGAAAATCAACAAGAAATTATTATAAAGATTATGCATAAATCACAATTTATATGCAAAATCGAAATTTTTCTAGAGGAATCTTCAGCAAGTTTTTATCCGATAATATCGCACAGGTATTGCTAACCGTTCGATTAAGATCGATTATTGAACTTACTAAAATTGTAATAATTTGCTTACTTTTGTTCATTTTATGCAACGCTATGCTTAAATAAAAAGTTAACAAGAATTACATTACTCTGACCTCTAAAAATTTTATATAAATATAAATTTTTGTGGAGATTGTTACATATATAAAATATTATCTCGAAAACCTAAGGATATATCGGTAAAGAAATAGCTCTAATACGAGCTCTTATGTAATACAGTAATCCTCCAACATTTTTAAACATTAATAAACATTTTAAACATTTTTATTGATGACCTAGCTAATATGTTAGATTATTAAGTACGCAATGTCCGTTTTTTAATTGAAAGTAAGTGGAGTAATAAGAAGTTTCATATTTAAATGGCCTTATTCAAACCATACATGCAGGAATTCCAGTCTGCAAGAGTATAAAATAACTGTGTATGTGAGCGACAGTTGAACGCGACAATATGAAAGGTTCTATCATTAGCTGGATGATGGATGTGTTTATGATGAGATATGTACGTGGATCGATTGTTGTTGTGAAATGTAAGATTGTTGTACCCCGATTTACGCGATTTTCCTCGGTCCCAAATTCTCGAGACCAATATTTTGTCAAAAAAGTTTATTGAACGACACTGGCTCGTTAAATATTTTCTTCATAGATGTGAGTCAAAAAACTATGTCAGTGAGATTCACGTTTGAATGTTGATCATTTTTTATCCCGACTAATACACGAATATCGAAAAATATTCTACACGTTAATTCTACTCGACTTTTCATTTGAAAATAGTAGACAAAGAAAGAAACATATATACCTACATATAATCCTTATCGCTATACGAACAATAGAGTTCAACGAGGGAAAAGAGAGAGAGAGAAGAAAAGTCGTTAGCCGAGTAACCGTATAGAAAAAAAAAAAAGAAAAGAGGAACAGAAACTGAGAAAGAATTAGCGATGAAATAAAGTAGGAGAAAAATTGTTTCGAAAATGTGAATCGACGTGCGGCTCTTGTTGCTCTATTACGATATACAGTATGCTTTTTATTCATCAGCGAATAACCACGCTAAGATCTCATTGGTCCCGGCAGGCTCCGCCCTTAGCTAACTAACCCTCTTTGCTAATTACGTCGTATGTACGCCGGGATACGCGCGCGTTCTCCGAACCAAGAGAGCCGAAGAGAGTCGAGAGAGAGAGAGAGAGAGAGAAAGAAAGAAGATGGAAAAAGGGATGAAGAGAGAGAGAGAGAAAAAGAGGAAACATACGTACAAGAGGGCCGACGTGTAAGGGGGTCGCCTCGACGTGTACCATTGTTCCACTCCACCGTTTCCGCGAGCCATATCTCTCCCCAAAAGCTAAAGTAAGGAAAAAAGAGAGAGAGAGAGCATACGCGCTACCCTATTTAACACATTTCAAAAGACGCCAGCTAATTCTGAGACACACGCACTTCCCACCAAAAATCCTTGTTTATAAAAAAATCCAATAGAATTGTTTTTCATGAAAATCTTCTATGCAGTTAAGTATTATGAGTACGAATATATTTGTGTGTTATAGTGTTTTAATTACGTATAAATTTGTATCAATAGAGATCCGCATAAAAAAGAGTCGTCTGCAGATGGTTAGTTAGTTAATATTCATAATGGAATTATTAAATATACATATTCTTGTTCATGAAAAATTTTTATCGAATTGTATCTAATACAGAGGTGCAGGCATACATATAATATTATATCTCGTTTTAATTGCATACGATATAATAGGTCATTCTGAAGAAAATATCTACGTAAGTTTTTAAAATAAAAGAATTTTTTGCTAAACGCATGCTCTTTTAATTTGGTTTCAACTATTATATTTACGTAAAGTACGTTTTAAAAAATACATCTTCGTTGAATTAGAAAAGTGTTCATTAGATTTAGGTTTGCACGCTGAAGCAAAGCAAACAACATAAGTAACTAAATCGTTTTAGACACTCGCATATTAATCTATTTCATATTATATATTTACCTTTCATATTATCTATTTCACAATAATATTTTTCAATGAGCGAATAAAGATAAATGGTTTCTGTCTTGTGCCTCGTCTTACCAAGATATCGTAGTTAAAAAAAAATCGTCCAGTTAACAAGAAAAAAAATAAAAAAAGCACATTCTATGGTAGAAATATGAACGCTATGTAGTATTATGCAAAAATCGTAGTCGTTCAAACGACCGAAAATAGACGGACAAAGCATATTCTACTGTTGCATCGAAATTCTATGCGACAACGTCGTATTTTCGGTCGCGAAGTTTTAAATTCATTATCAGATCAGATTTTATTTGTTGATATCGCATGTAAAACATGTCAAAGGAACAGAACAAATATTAAACTACATCTTAAGAACTAAGTCTTCATCGATCGCAAATACAATAAATTCTGGTACAATGCAGTTAATAGGTTACGTATTATATAAAAAATCTAATTATACAAACATTTTCCTCGTATAACACGAATTTATTTTTCTATTCTTTTCGATATAATTTACAGTTAGTTCATGAGAATTTATTGTTAGTATTATACACTCACATATAAGTATAAAAATTGAAAAAATTCTTTTTCTCGCAAACTATTCAATACGATAGCATAGTGGTATAAAATAAAAAAAATATAATAAACAATCACGAAAACTAGAAGAAATTGGTGACGATGAACTCAACAATGCGAGGAAGTCCCGCATCTTATTATACAGCACGTTTTATAAAAACAGTTTCGATAAAACGATAAACGATGCGATAAAACGTATAAAATTCGCGTGTCAATTAACATTAAATTGAAGATTTCGAAAAAAAGATACGTCTCCTAACGAAATAAAATAAAGATAAAATCGTAGAAAATCGTTTTCCCTATGTCCTTGAAACGACCACCCTGAATATGTTGGACTTCTCACGGCATTCAACATCATCAACTTCACGTGAAAACTGGTTTCGTTACAACTCCAAATGCTAAGAACTCTGGAAAGACTACCGGCAGTAATAAAACTATATTTAGAAGATAGCTAGTCTCTCTTTTACATCTCCGACCCAGAAACCGACCTTCTTCGGTAACTCATCCGTCAATGATAAGACCGATGACAGATAAAAAGCGAAGCAGATTATTCTAAAATTACGATTAAACTTTTACATCGTTTGGAATACGATTAAACCGGTTCATTTAATTGTTTAATTAATGAAGTAGAAAGTTAATTAAAATTAATTTAACTTTTAATACATTCGCGTGTAATATTTGATAATCGAATCGACTTTTCATGATTTTTTTATAAAGAAAAAAATTTTAAAATATTGAATATCTTTATAAAGAAAGTCGTCAATATTATTTCCAAATAATTCATCTAAATGCATTATAATTCATGAAAAATTGTAAAAGAAAAAATAAACATTGTTTAAAACTACAGGGATTTCCAAATTGTCAAGTGGGAGAGGTATGATAATCGCGTTTTCGTTCCACGATCGACTGATCGGTGGCATAGAATCGACGTAAATACTCGGTTGTTTCGTTCAAAGAGACAAGACGATATTATCTCTCTGTAGAATCGCGCGCAGGATCCATGGCATACATATGTTACACGTTCTGGTACAATAGTCAGAGAGTGAACTATAGACGAGTATTGTTGCGATTTATCGTTCGAGTTTCTCCTGTCTTCCTTTTTCGAAAACTATTTGCCTCTTTCTCTCTCTCCAAACGTAATTTTCTTCGCACAAACTCTTGCTATCGATTTATAGACCGACTTTCACGAGTCGTTCGATTTAAAGAATATCTCTAGCAGGATTAATCAGTGCCAAGCGAAAACTAGCGAGAAGGTCAACGAACGTAAGTACTCCTATCAGTTGATTGAACTCTCTTTAATGAGGCGAACGTCGAAAAGTTGGAAGAAAAGAGAAAAAAGAGAGAGAGAGGGAGAGAGGACATGCTCTTAGAGGGCGTCGATCGATGATCGAGGAGGAAAGTCTGGAAGTCGCGAAATTCAATACGCTAATGGCTATCGAGCCCCTTCCCGAATATCGGCCAACCGGTTTGCAAGGTACACTTCGACTAAATAAAACGACGTGCTTGAGCGTTGACGTGCGGTTGGTGGTCGTACTCGTTAATACATACCGCGTAAGCGAACGTACAAATGAAAGGGTCTAAGCTGACTAGGAAAGAAATGCGAGCTTCCTCTCTTTTCTCCTTTTTTACTCATTCGTTATTCCGAGCTTTTCTCACTATTCTCTCGAGCTTTCTCGAGTTTTTCAAGTAACTCTTGTTCCACTAATCTCTTCTATTTTTTTTTTTCCGTCATCGTCGACGTAGTCTTCGTCTTCTCGGTGATCAATGCCGAACCTCAGCATTCTTTACGTTTTCCTTCCAGCAGCAGCAGCAGCAGCAGCAGCAGCAGCAGCAGCAGTATTTCGGTTCACTTCACATTCAGACGAGCTTCGAACGGACGTCAGCCATCATCGATCGTTCTGAGCACATCGATATCCGTCAGGTTTTCCGGCCTCTTAACGTGATTCCTTAGAAGGCCTTTCATCTTTCAACTGTCGGATTCCGTGTGCTCCGTTTACTTCTATCCGTTCTTATATATCATCGATGAAAAGGGAAGCTTCTGCTATCAATCGGAATGAAATCTCTTTATTTGATCTTTTTTAAGAAAAATTTTGCCTGCCCATTGAAAATTCTAATCTCTCGTCTAAAATCTGAAAATAAAATTTCTTCCTTTCGATAGAGAGCTTTTAGATCACTCAAGAAAAATTTGTAAGTATTTGAGTTTCTCGTTTAATACTTCTTTAACGCTTAAAATAAAACATTGAAAAGTTTAGATATTGATGTAAATCATTCTTTACTCTTTTATATTCAGCACTGATCAAGTCCACATTATTCTTCGAACATTTCCCAAGATGCCCCCCTTTCTTATTAAAACTTGGAATCTTTCGATCGTAACACGAGCCTTATAAATAGTTTCATCCCTTCGTAGAAAAGATAATCGAACGGATCCATCCCCTTTCAAACGATATCTCTTCCTTCGTTCTTCGGACCGGACCACCGAGTTGGAAAATCACGCAACTTCAAGTAGGCAAGGCCTACTCAAAGAAGATGAAGAAGAAGAAAGAGAAAAAGACGTCTACTTCAGAAGCGAGATATCAACGTGTTTCGCTCGAGTAGTACTCTTGGCTTGCAATGCACATTCAACGAAGGTCCACTTGTGCATTTTCCCTATGCAATCTCTTTCTCTCTCTCTCTCTCTCTCTCTCTCTCTCTTATACTTTCTCCCTACTCCCCCAAACTCGTACCTTTCAAAGAGAAAGAACGAAAAGAACGTACACGGTCCCGCGTGCCAGCCCAAGTTAAAGCTTGCCTCTAAATTATCGCTATTCTCGGAAGGTTAAAGTTCTCTTTCCGTGGGAGAGCTATAGAATGAGAGAGGATTTAAAAGAAGAAAAAAAAGAAAGAGTAGATCGTGCCAAGGTATCTGCGACATTTCGTAAACATCAAATCAATTTTAATACCGCTTGTCTCTATCTTCTTTCGTGCGTGCGCTTGTATGCGTCTTTCTCTCTTACACGTAGTTATTGTATGCATCTCTTTCTCTACTTCTTCTTCTGCTTCCTCTTCTTCTTTCATGCACCAAATAAAAATCGCCAACACGAGCTGCCGCGTGGCCGAATGAATTTATTTATAAATCTCGTAGCGTTGGCTTCTTTGAATCGTCCTTACCAGCGCATGTACGATCGTATATGTATGTATATATTTACAAGCCAAGCGATGATCCAGCAAAGACTGTTGCGCGTTCAGATTCATTCGTTTCCGCGCCTTGTATATTAACTATTAACATCCAAAATTAGTCACTAGCGTATTGTTATATTTGGATAATTTCTAAATCCTCAATTATCCAATTATATTTGCATATTATTTATACTTATTATAAAATATAATACGGTTTAATCTAGGATGTTATTCACAACTAGCTAATGATACATATAATTTATTTAATTTAATCTATGTCGTTAATTTATGGACGTTTTCTTTAACAATGCATTTATCCAGTAGATTTTTTTCTATTTCTCAATCATATCTTTTTTTTTAACCGTTTTGTAGTAAAAGTTATGTTATTAAAAACATCTCGTTGAAAAATGCCAAGCGTCGCAATACGTGTCGATAAAATCTAACTTCATTGTCAATTGCTTAACATGGCTTTATGTTCTGACACTTTTCAACACGAAACGAGAACACCGTGATCGCACTTCGTGGTACTCAAACGTTCAAAGTAGATGAAGTATAAATCTAGCATATGGCAGCATCAAAGAATTAATCGAGATATATACCTTAAACTTTTGTTATTTACAAAATCTTGATTCGTCATTATAAAATAATCAATTATGGTAATGTTTATCTTACAATATATAATAAATATATTAATTTTTTTTTCTATTATTCTTAATATGACTTAGCTGGAAATGTATTGTTTTAACGTCAAATATTGAACATACTCTTGATATCAATCGTAGATACATAAGGTACAAGAACACTTTGGCAGTAGCATAAGTTATTTACGTAACAGGTTATATGACTGACCCTATATACTCCACGCAAGTTTCCTCTATTATCAAAACTACAGATAGCGCGTAACCACAGATATCTCATAACAAGTTATGTCACTCGTATATCTATCACCCTCTTACACAAAATACACATGTGTTTAAAAATATATTGTATGTATATATTATACATAAAATATCATTTATTTAAAATATACCTAGTATATGTGTTTTTTTGTTTTCATTATAATTCGTGCAATTGCCTTTGCGATGAAACTATAACTCACTACTTCTAATTTGCGTTATAATTTTCTTTGAAAGAAAGGGGCTGTGCGCGTAAAGCCTTAACTCGATAGTCTAGACTCATTGTCAATCACTCTCCCTTTAAACTTCCTTCTCCTCCATCAGTTACTCATTCTCATTTTCATCCTCCTACTCTTTCGCTTCCCTCGACAGCTGGCCACACCACCTTCCGATATCGTGGCCCGCCTCTCACCTGGCTTATAGGTCCAGCAAGAAAATTTCATTAAATCCACGCGTGGCCGTAAATAATCGGCACATCGATACGAACACGCCGAGGTGGCGTCGATGAGTAGAGTGCGAAAGAATTCAATAGCGCATTTATTTTTTAATATAAATTTGGTTATTATTTTCATTTAAAGTGAAATAAAATGTAAATAGTGAGAGGAGAAAAAAATAAATAAGAAAAAGGAGCGAACTTATTTAATTCCTTCTTTGGGTAATATTATAATTATTCATAAAATTAAACATAAAACGCAAGAAATGAAAATAAGACAGAAAACAGAATTGGTTTACTCTACGTAGCGCTTTAACGCTGTTATATTAATTTAAAGAAAAAATCTTAAAATGCAACAATTAAGAATGAGAAGAAAGGAAAAAGGTACACATATTGAAACATTCTCATACGCATATAGAATGAGTGAGGTGCAGAGAGATGCGAAGGAGGCTCCAAGCCGTAATATACATCGTGTTACGGTCGCTGTTAGCACCGTTAAACTAGCCTTTACTGTTCCGCCTTGCCTTTGAGCTCGTGCCGACTAGTCGGTCGTAGCAGCTGAGGTCAATAAAATGCGTTCTCCATAAAATGCCATAGAGCTCCTTGACGCTTACCAATGGCGACGACCAAGAAAACGACGATAACCTCGATCATGGTCGAAGAGACGAATAAAGGAATTCATCGTAATCCAAAATTATTTATTCGTCGAGACTCTTAACTCGATAATCGCGCGAACTTGCAAACTTCTTCCTACAACGGCATTCAAAAGTATATGTTAAACAGAAAATTTGTATTATTTTTCATTATCTTAGATACGTTCCGATATGGTATTCCATAGAGTATTATTAAAAAAAAAAAAAAAACTAACTACGTAGAGTTCTAAATAATCAGAAATCAATTGAAAAATTATGTTTCTCCGTCTTGTAGAAATGTAAGATTTTCAACAAAAACAATAAGCAGAAATAACGAAAAACATGAAGAAAAAAGTTTTTATATATTTCTGATCTTAAGAATAATATCATTAAAAAGAGACAGCGTGGCCACATAACAACTGGCATTCCATCGCTCTCTCTCTCTCTCTGTTTTCTACTTGCGTGATAGAGAAAGGACAAGGAGAAAAATTCTCGACGACAACGTCGTAAATCATCGCGTAGACTGTAAAATCCATGCTTTGCAGTGTTTCATGAATATCATTTCAAAGAGTGATCTCCCTTTTTTCTGTTTCGTCGTCAATATAAAAATAAAATAAAGAAATAAAAGATAGTGCTAGTATATCAACGCAATTGAATTTCAAAGTCTGCATACGCAAAGCTGTAACTATGTATCATTAATAAATAATCGCTACTTTGAAATAATATATCCTTTAAGAAACATCACAAGAAAGATCTCGCTGGAGAAATTAGCTTTCTTTTTTCATTCTCGTCTTTTTCATAAAAAAAAAAAAAACACGTAAAACTTCTTAACGCGAACGACACATATGTCCTTGACAGTGAACGTATTTTAAAAACGTTCCTTCCTTTATCTCCTACTCCACCTCACCCCCAACCATTACTACCAGCAACAGTCGCATCCGTTTGCGGTTTCGATGCACATTCGTTTATTGCCTGGACCAGTCCCAACCGTTCCTAAAAAGATTCGTACGGTTAACCCGAGTGAAGATTTTCCAATAATCCGCCGCTTTAATGTTTTTGCTCGTGAACACCCGTCGGCGGTACCGCTTCAGAACTTTTATTTTAGAACCACGCTACAAAACAACCTTGAAAGACGTTGGAAATAAGAATGTTACTTTTTTTTCCACCTCTGTGAATAATTCTGTTCTATTAGATAGAAAACTAAAATATTCATTTTCGGATGTATTTGAAATTTAACAATGCAAAGTATTGCAAACACGAAAAGCAAATAAATATGAAAGCATGCGTATTCAAGTCAATTAAATAAAAATAACAATAATCAAATGAGATTTTTATTTACTTATCATTAAAGAATTTTTAACATTTTATCATGGATGCTTGTACGTAAGTAGAACTGAGAAATCATACATTTGTATTTAGAGCAAGGCAATTTCTATAATTTGTAACGAACTAAACGCAACATGAAATGTCAAACGGTGAATAATTATAATATAATGAAAAGAAAACAAACAAATCACCTTTGATAAATAATAAAGAAAATAATAATAGTTAATTGAAAGTATAAGTAACTAGAGTTCTATTTTACTATAATTATATGTAATGATACATCATATACAAATTGGAATAATAATTAGAGTAACGAGTGTAATATACGACAATAATTTTAAATCGTTAAAATTCTTCGTTAAAGCAGAACCTCGCTCGTTGCCGATGCATTGAAGAAAATAAAAAAAATTAAAAAAAAAAACAAGAAGATATTATACAAGAACACACGTTTTAGTGTTTATCGTCGCAGTCTTATGAATTTAAATTAGGTATTATCGCTTTTACCATGACTTTTATAACATATAACTTACATTAGTTGTGACAGCTCAGTGACGGCACAGAAACCACAAAATGACTCGACCGGTATGCGAGTTCTTTTTGACTCGGTCGAAAGGCAATCACGAAGGAATAGTGAATACCGATCGTAAATGCATACCACTTGCTCCAAATACTTTTCCTCGTATACCGTGAAAGTGGTTACGGTGTTGTCCTCCTCGTCGTCATCGCTCTTCCATGGGATCGTCATTAACCAGCTGGTAATTATTATTCGCGGGAACGTACGCCGAGCCCTTCCATGACGTGTATCCCGTTAAGTAGAAGTACTTTTGCTACGGTACTCGAGGATAAAGTGCCTTGTTACAACGCTGTTCATATACTGTTCACATACTGGGGCGAAGCGGGGCGGAGCGGAAGGATTCCGTGTTTACCCTGCAGCAGCTGCTGCTCCTACCTCGTTTCTAATAATTATCAACTCTTCGAATTAGACGAGTCATTAGTAAAACGTTACCCATCGGTATCGGTCCTCACAGTATTCTGATCTTTCAATTGAGCGGGATTACTTTTTTCATGCCTCAAATGTCAAGTCCAAATTTATGATTACTTTCTCAAACGGAATAAATAAGCAATAATATATTTATCGATAGAGGAAATAGAAAAATTCATACAAGGAAATAATGAAATGGCATGTGGAGAACAGGAAGAACAATAATCATGATCAAAGGCCTAAAGGTAAATAAAAAAAAGTGTAAGAAAAAAGATAGGAGATTTTTTGGGAAAGAAACTTAAAGCGATAAATGGGATAAAAGAAACAAAAAAAAAGGGATAAGGAAACGTCGAGGTTGTACTTGAGAAACTGGTAAGTTGGGAAAGGAAACAGGAGGTAATAGGAAGGAAACATACATTAGGCTTAAAGAGAATATATAATACATAGATCACGATTTGACGTATGAAAAAGAAAAGAATAAAAGAAGCTTTTAAAATAATAGAGAATGAACAAATAGTAAAATAGACTGCATGAAATTATTATATATTATATATAGAAGGAAAACGGTTCACTAGGTGAAGAGAAGAAGTTAGTCGAGATAGAGATACATTAGGACAGTAGATTTGTCGGAATATCTCACAATCAGTAAGAATTTTAGAGGTCAAAAGCTGATAGCAAAAGCAAGGTGTAAAAATCTCGAAAATTAGAATAAAGATATAAGGAAAGAATGAAAGGTAAAATGTACTATTTATATAATGATTCATTATTAATGAGGGTTGCAGGAGTTCGAAACATCTAACAAGAGATTGTAAAGAAATAGAAAAAGGTATTTGCTTGGAAAGAATAGTAAGTGGAACGCTTGACATTAGAGTTGTGCCAAGGTTGAAAAAGTTACAGCAGAAACGAGATTAGAAAAATAAGTAGGAAAATGTATAAAGTATAAGTTTAAAGAAAGTGATAAACAGTAGACAGCTAGTTTGAATAATTGTGGTGGATGTATGGGATCGTGTGAATATAGAATTTTAATCATTGTTAGGATATTGTAAACTAATGTAAATCCAATTCTTGGATGTGAAGCTGAATAAACTTAAATTCTAATACATTCTTTTACATGTTCTTTTTTTAATACCACATTTAACAATTTCAGTAGTGAAATTTTTCGATCTGCGTATATTAAAATATTTCATACATGTCGCATAAATTTGTTTTCTTAACAAATTACAGTAGTCAACAAATTCTTAACGAAACAGTTTCTAACGAATACTTTTACTTTCCATTTTTCCTTTCCACATTCCTTGTTAAGGTTTAAGAAAAAAATTATATGTTCTACGCGGAAGAAAGGTACATGCTTGAAAACGATATTAAGAGTCAAGTATTCGTTCCGAGGGACATGAGAAATGTATACGAAGAACGCAAAAAAAAAGAGAGAGAGAGAAAGATACACGCAAAGAGTCTTCAACATTTGAGAAAGAGCGAGATCTTGAAACGCTGCCAACTACCGAGTAGAACCTCGCTACTTCCTAATGTAACTGAATTTAATGAATCTTATTGTTAGTACACACTAAAGTGTCGAGCTCGTTGACCTCGCGACACAGAGAAAACCCTGGCCGCCGTAGCGTTCCTTGAGAAGTATCTTCGTCATCGTCACACGCAACTACGATGTTACTAATTTCGGATTAGAAATTTACTAATAATTAATTGCACTACCGCCTGTAATTATACATCCTTCAAGCTAAAGGAACGTGAATAAATTATTATTGGACGCGAGTAAAAATATAATATATTTCTCTATTATTTTGTTTTTCTTTTCTTCTTTTCAAAGTAAATAAAAAGTAACGATCGTTGGTTAACAGCTCATTAGAATCATCACCGTAAACTATAGAACATAGACACGCAGTTCTTGTTCGTCAAAAGGCTCTCGACTGTTTGCTAGACTCTTGTATAGTAACGTGAAACAGCTTGTCTTTGAGTATCCGTAAGACGATGTTGGTGTTCAATATCTGGTGCAGTAGCAAACACACTCGCATCAAGGCTAAACGCGTCTACTGCTACAACAGAAATCCATTATAAATACGAACTTTACTTGAACTCCACTCGTCACTGCTCCAAAATCGAAAGCAAAAAAAAAGAAAGAAAGTAGTAGATTGTATGAGAATGCAATATAATACAGTAGAATTTCGGTATACAAATTACACCCAATTCGAATGAATAAAAATATAAGATTAAGAGAGAGAAGATAAATTGGATGAAAATTGAGAGAGAAAAAAATGTCGAAGGATTGGGTAAATAGGAATGGGGTAATAGAGAGAAATCATAAAGAATTTTCTACTAAATTAAGTCGCCTTCCGGTCGAGATGGAATCTACCTTATTCTTCTCTTTCTCTTTCTGTTTTTTTTTTTTTTCGTAACGACGTAACCGAAATGAAAGTTTTCCAATAAGAAAAGAAAAAAAAAACTAATCAGACGGGGTGGTTCTCCGTGATATCAGACTGAGCTCAATGGTCCGTGTACCTGTAAGTTGTAGATATAAGTAGTAGATATACGCCTTTATCAGCAGGTCCTGTACCATGATCCTGATTTTCTTCCCTCTTTTTCCTCTCTTCCATCCTTTCCTCCTCCTTCCCTCTCTTTCTTTCTTTCTTTCTTTCCCTCTGCTTTGGCGTCTTTCAGAGAGCACACGAGATTGCTCCATACGCAATGTACCGTATCGAGCCAACCCTGATTTTGTTTTTTTGATCTTTAATCTCTAGCCAACGAGTGTATCGTACTCCAAAAAAGAAAAATAAATAAAAGTAAAAATTTACTTAGTCCTGACTATAATTATGGAATGTCAATTAATAAATTAATAACAATCAAATTATTGAAATAAAAGTAATTATTAAACATTACACGGTGACGTTGGGTTTTATAAAATGTTAAATTTTATCGTTTTGCTTATTTCAAATACGAATAAGGAAAAATAAGAAAAAGAAGAAAGAAAAAGGAAACTTAAAAACGAACCCCACGGACGTTTCCTGATAATCGTTTTTACGATCGTTTTAAGCGTCAAGTATAAAGATCAGGATTCATGGAATGTACGCCCCTCTCTTTATCTTAAATATTTTTCAAGCTGAGAAAACGAGACATGACTCACTCGGACTCCCTTGAAAGAATGAAGGATTAGTTTTACGAGAGACGCGACAAAGATATTTCCTCCTTATCGGTAAACCAATAAGGAGGAACGGGGTAATCCGTCGTTTTACAAGGTAGGATAAAGGTTTGTTAAGGGTTATATACCATGTAAATAGGCGGGCTCCTTTCTTTCCAAACTTACCTGAAGATAAATGGCATACCATTAAAAGTAATACTTACTTTTTCTCGCCCAAAATTTCCGTTACTTTACTGGGTAAAGTATTGAGAAATATCATTCTTTATATATTTCTTTTATCGTTAGTTTCATTATAAAGGTACATTGTACACGAATAAGTTTTCTTTATCATTCAGGGATTAAACAGTTTTATTTTCTTATATAACAAGGGGAATAAATTCTATATATTAAATCCGTTTTATAAGAGTCACCTAGGTTATAAATATAAACTATCACGTGAAATAAAATCACGAATTTCGAAAATATCTAAAAGAAATAAATTACCAGTTATACTTATAAAATATATAAATTTATAAATTGTAACTTTATCAAAATAGCCACTTCATGCTTTCAGTATTGCGCCTTACGTGATCTTGGCATCCTTATTAACACTCTAACCAATGAAATTAATTATAAATGCTATGTTCAATGAATATCGCTAAGAAATGTTATATTTAAAATATTAAGACGATCTTTGAAAGAGAGATAATATAACATATATCGTTAAACGTGTATTATAATATCTATTAATTTGTATAAATATTTGGACTAAATAGGAAATATGATATAAAATATTTGAAATATTAGATAAGGTGTATGCAATAATACACCTAATTAATGAATATATACTTGATTAAAAAGCATAAGTTTCTCATGAAAGTGTACAGCAGTAAGTATCTTAATCGGAAGTACTAGTTATACATTAGCCGTCATATCACTTATTGTTGGATTGACCAAACGGTCAGAGAACGTCGCTCTCATGTAGATAATATATTGAACATCGTCGAGTAGGTCCGATGCAAATGAAGAAAATCTTTTTCCATCTCTATATGTTTTTCTTTTGAAGGAGGCCGGTCGCGATTTATAGCGTCCTGACGTTGCTCGTTAATTTTCGTCGCACGCTGGTACCACCATCGCTTTGATCGCGCGGGTATGCTAATTGTCGTTCGCCGCCCACTCTCTCTCTCTCTCTTTCTTACTATCTTTCTTTCTATAGATAAGGAATAAAAAGACGAAAAATACACCGGATATTCTACCGCCGCGACATTTGCCAGCAACATCCCCATTCGCGAAAGGAAGTCAAATGACGATTTAGGCAAAGATAAATAAATGCATTCTTGGTATCTTATTTTTCTCATTTCTTTTTCTCACAAAATGTATCCCCTATTTAAGAATAATTAATCTGACAAGTTTTGAGTTTTACGAGTCCTTATCGATATAATCAAGCAACAAATTAACATTGAACGATAAAAGTTGTATGATTTCTGCATATTTAAAAGATATAAAGAATACCCAATTACTAGATAAGAATTGCAAATGATAGAGATAGAGAATTAACGAAGTGGATGGATAGGAATAAAGAACGATTATATAGGGAAAGCAGAGAAACTAAGAAGAGAGAGAGAGAGAGAGAGAGAGAGAGAGAGAGAGAGTGAAAGAGAAGATGTGGAGGGTTGCTGGAAGAGAAGGAAATACTGAGAAAAGTACCGTAAAGATAGGTGGCATACGTACCAATGTAAATATGAGCGAAACTAGTACTCTATTTGATATCCCTGGGGCTCGAGGTCTGCACTTTCAGATTTACTGCGTGCGTGTATATGCCGACATGTGTACGGCACTACGTGAAAAGGAGGTGGCGGGGAGCTGAGCTGTGTTAGGGACCCCATACAATGCCGTTCCCGTGAGGGAAGCGTTGCATCCCCTAATTAAGATTGGCCTTGTTTCAAGCGGCCCACGAAATGATTCGCTAATCTCTAGAGGCTGGATCGTACGATATACGCGTATAAACTTATATATCCTACATTCATTTATATGTGTATTCATTGGATGGTACGTACTCTTATATCAACCAATCTCTGTAAATCTCTGCGAACTCATGTCAGCCTTATTCGAGACCAATCTGTCCCCACCTTTACTTCTACCTCATTCACTCTCTTTGTATTCTCCTTTCTTTACGCGTATTAGTCTCGAATATTACGAGGTCATCGAGGCGTTAAAAATACGCTTGCCTATAAAAAAGATATTCGTCGATTAATTTTCTTATCACTCTTGACTTTCCTCGTGAATAACGACTTTTTGAGATTTACTAGTCCGGTGTATGAATCTGTTTCGATGAATCCCATGACGCGAACTTCTCCAAAATCTGAGATCTATACAAAAATAAAAAGAATTATATATTTTATTTAAATTATTATATTTACAATTTTTGTTATTTTAACTGTAATTACTACTTCTAATCAATTTTTGTACATACCTATAATTAGAATTTCAAACAAAAGGAGATAAAAAAAAAAATAAAGAAAAACTAATTGTTCCATTATTAATCCCTTCTATAGCATGAAAGATAATGAAAAATAGAATAATATTGTGCATAGTAAAAGAAATTTGTTAAATTTTCTCAACACATTATGTGTATTCTCGTGGAACATCTTCGAAAGTCGTAGTTGACTCCTGTAACAAGTGAAATTTGTTCGAGACGTACCGAAGGCCCGAGGAAAACTAAAGGGTTGATCAGAATCATGGGGTTGATCCGCGGACATGGTTGTTAGAGACTGTAATCGATACTAATTAGCATGGCACAAAGTTACGTTCGTACGATGGCTGGCGGCTATTCGCATCATAAACGCGCGCGTTTCAACCCCTTCTCTCTCTCCCTCTCTTCATCCAACTAGCATACCTAGCTACCTATCTACCTACCTACCTATCCCACTTATAGCTTTTAATACTAAATATAGTATACGCGATTGTACATCGTATTGTAGGCTTTTGAAGATTTATCCCTCCATTATATTGCCGCTGGTGAATGTTCCCGACGTAAATGGGCCCTATCGCTGTCACGTGGACAAAGCGCTGACCGACGTGGTTATGACGGCAACGCGATACCCCTTTAAGTAATAATAATAATCGCGGCGGTAATGGTTGTGCTCCGATATACCCATGTGTATGTGAGTTCTCTCGTTTTCAATGCTTTTCGCTTTATCTCTCTCTCCCTTTCCCAAAACCCTATTCCACCCCCGCAAATAAGGACTACCCCTTTCCCTACACCAATACTGCTAACCTTCATCATCGTCGTCATAGTCGGACGACGCGACGCATCATCGGATCTGAATATGGATTCTTTTCTTTCCTACGTACGCTTTGTCGAGTTATTATTCGCCCTCGTATCCTTCCCCGCCGCTGCCGTCGTCACAGAGAGCGAACGAGCAACGAGCCTTATTCCCTAACCGTCTCGACTTACCCTTGGCCTTACCCTTCGATAAAAGCCCGGTGCTCTCGGGTGTATCCGCGTTTCTCGACTCCGACGAAATCGCGAGGCTCCTTTAAAGGAGTCGTCTACAATCCAAATATTCCATTTTAATTCCTTACTTTTCAATGAATCCTCAAAATAGCGATATGTGATATTTCTTCCTCACGATTGTAATCCAACACATGATCGATTAGTACGTATTTTATTTTTATTTCATTCATTCAAATATTCCTAGTAAAGTAATGCTTAAAGTAGTGCTTTAAGTAAATTTAAATTAAATACAATTTCATGTATAAATATCATATATAGGCCGATATTAACTAACAAGTTTTGCTCCTTTTAACAAATTCTACAGTTTATATTTTTAATATTGTTTTTCTTTTAATACCAGTTATATAAAATTAACTGATTAATATTATCTCGTTAATTATGATGATATTTCGTCCGTTCTGTTTATCGGATATGTCTTTTATTGAAAAATACCTTTTTGAAATAGTAAATTAACAAATCGACTAGGTAAAAAATCATAGCGAGAGAGATTGTATTTTAGTCTTGGAACTCTAGTTTGGACCACCAATGCTAACACAAACTTTAATTAATTTTTGTTGGGGTCTAAAAACGATCCCCTCTTAACAGTCAAGGGTTAATATATACGAGTTTAGAAGCGAAGTCAAGCTGAATATATATCTTGGCGATGAAGGGCGATCGAGCAATACATAGAACATCACCCTCGAAACGTTCGATGAGTCACGACGATCGACCAGGTCGGCAGGATCCTCGAAGGCTTTACAATTCTCCTAACGCATTACGTCTTCGATTTTAAGGTCGACGCTTTCGTTCTTTTTCACGTTAATGACCCTCACCGACCAGCTTTTCTCTTCGGCATTCTCTTCGGCATTTTTCTTCGGCATTCTCTCGACCATGTCGGATACAAGATTTGTCCCTTTAACTAACGTACCCGATCAATGTATCCATTTTTCCACGACTACGTCTACAAGTCGTCTCTACTAAAATGTTAAACAAACTTTAATAAATTATGTCACTATATTGAAACAAGATTTAGATATGAAAAAAATACAAAGATTTATAACTTTTACGTTGAATAACACATATGGCGTACCTTTACAGCTTTAAATAAGTATAAAATATTTGTAGAAACATCCGATATAACTACAAGCCCACAAAAGTAGATACTCCTATCTATACTATTGCTTCCTACACCATTTAACAACGAAGCGTAAATACATACATACGAGTACATATATATTCATAGAGTCGATTTTATCGTATTCGAAACGTCTCTTTCTCTCTTTCTCGCGTATCGATTGCAATATCGTGAACGTATCCATATCATTCTCTCCTCCCTAATTCTTCGTATCGTCATCGAGAAAGGGTACTGCCACCTAAATCGGTTATTTGAGCATAGGCTCAGCTCGACTGTAAATACGGTGCATGAATTCTCACAACATAAGACGGATACCTATCGTCTTGACGATGATTAAACTGCGAATTTTACTCTCCAAACGATCTTTCTCGAAATAGTCAAGTGAAAAGAAATACTCTTACTATCTTACTTTTCTCACTCTTTCTCTCTCTCTCTCTCTCTCTCTTTCTCTCGGTCGGTTTTTCGAGGCCCATGTATGTACTCGGAAAATACACAGGAGATAACACGTTGAAGATAGAGGCCGGGACACGCGAAGCAGTGTATAGACCATAAAGACAACGTGGACTCCTGGAAGGGTCGTAAACCGTCGTTACCAAACAAACCCCAAAATAGTCGAAGCCTATGAAAAGTTGAGAATCTCACAGAGGTGGAGGATGATAGCTAACGTGAAAAGTATTTCTTCGTTCGTAAGCAAACAAACGATAAAATGGTACCAGCTCTCTGATGTCTTTTAAGGATCCTATATTTATTTTTTATTTTTCTATGTTCTTTTTAAAGAGATTCCCAATCTTGTCCTTTTTCCTCGATTACAAAACTGGCACTGTCCACGGTCACGGTCACGATGCGTCGTCTATTCGAGTAACTCCATGGAATGGTCTTCAGGTTTTGTGCTTAATTCGTGGTCTTATAAGGAAAAAAAGGTACAATTTCTCGAGGACACTGATATTTTCTCCCTTTAAAAGATCTTTATCTCAACAGTTTGTTTCTACAACAAATAAAATTGTATAAATAACATCTGTAGAGAGAAAAAGATAATGTTAGAAAGAGAGATAAGATATTTCTAAACTTGTATTTTTTTCTCTTCAAAAAAGATAAAATAAAGGAGAGCCATCAAACAACATGGCAAGGTTCTGTGCTCTCTCTCTCCTTCCCCCCTCCCCCACTCTTTCTGCCTCTTTTCGAATCAGGACACAAGAGGTCTTCCACCCTCTATAATTTTCACTCCGGATACCTGCTCTAATTATAGGTACTTCAGCGAAAGATGCCGCAGTAGGCGTTTTTCTTCTTCTGGTAGTGCGCAAAGACAAGAAATATATGTGTAGGATGAAAAACAAAAAGAAGAGCGATCTCTCTTCCTACTCACTCTTCCTCTTTTTTCAGGTATTTGGGATTGGAACCTCGCTTGAGCGGATCGGTCCAGAGTGTTGGAGGCGGTCCCGATGGTACAGACGGACAACAGGGTTTGGGCATCGCTGGCGCAGGTGTGATCGGTCCTGCTAGTGCCGAAAGAAATTGCAAAAGTGTCCACCTCAGTGTCAAGCAACAACAAATTTGCTCGCGTTCACCGCCAGTCCTTCAAGTACGTTGTTACGTAAACGACTAATAACGTCTAGCTTGTCATTAGTTGATCGCCGATATCAAACTTTCATCACGAATGAAAAATTCAATTTAATGTATGAAAGTCGTATAAATCCAATTTAAAAAAGGTACTTATTATTTGTTTTTTCCGACTACACTCCTTTATTCTTTTCTTTTTTTTAATTTATAATCAATATTTTTCTAATCAATAAAAAAAGGACTTATATTATTTTCAAAAATAACCGCTCTCTATCAACAATAAATACCTGCTATAGATAAAAAGTATTTTACCTTTAAGTTGATATTTTTCATTTTTAATTACCTGACGAATATAATCATACCTTTATTATATATAAACGTAAACTTGATATATTTTGTGTAAGATAATTCATATACTTATCTTATTTTTGTTTTCTTAATATAACAAGAAGAACAACGCCAAGAGATTTTAACGAGTTTTTAATGGTCAATCAAGCAGTTCGCGTGATACGAAGCAACGCGTAATTACTATTTCCAAGCTGACAAAGGATCGTCAAGACCTTACCTCAAAGCAGAGATTCATGTCTTGCGTGCATAATTAAATCAATAGTGATAAATGTCAATAAAAGAATAGCAATCGTATTAAAATAAAAATATGAATAAGATTAATTGCAAGAAAATATCAATTGCATATTTATTAGATCTTTTAATTCTATTAAATTTCACTTAACCAAAAATTCTATTATATTATAAATATTACATGAATTAAATTAAAACGTGCAATTATGAGTGAAAATTGACATATAATAAATACAAATATATGCCCTCTATCGCAATATCTAATATACGCAATTGCAGAATTTGTGTCGAATTGGTTGAACGACGCAATGAGAAGGTAATTATTTGAAAGTAGGTATTAACTTAAAATCATGAGAGAGTAAAAGAGAACGATCTCTGACCGATCATCCTGGGAAAGTATCGGCCTAGCTGCTTCGATTTCATGCGTTACGAAATGGAGAAGGGTCGGCGGAAAGATGAATACGACGAGCGAGTTTCCAAACGTTAAACCGAGTACAAATGATGGCCGTCTCTTAAAAGAATTACACGGCGAGTTATTCGAAAGAAAAAGAATAAAAAAGAAATGAAAAGATCCTTCTTGTTTTCGTTGCACCGTAAAATTGCTGTTGGTGGACTCACCTGGATTACGGTGAAACACAGCTTTACGTTCCCAAAAATTGCGTTTACCTTTCTCTAATGCACAAATCCTGTCGGATGACCTGGAGGTGGAAGAAGAAGGTGGTTAACAGAGGTGATGGTGGTCGACCAACTAGGAACCGGTGCCTAGGTAAACTCGAGACTCGATATTTCTTTGAACGTTGCCGACCATCCTGCTTTTCCGAGACTGACTGCCGACATTCAAGTCTCGCTCGGAGTTACCGACAAAAGACACCGCCGACATGAATATTCATTCATTCATCAAATAGGACACACCTATGGCCGCCTCTCTTCTTGCTCTTCGTAGTACCTTCATTTTTCTTATCCATTGGTTTTTCATTGTTTCGATCACGGAATCGAGGGATTTCAATTTTTAAAAAAGAAATCGTTAACCGATAAATTCATCTTCTAATACCGATGCTCGAAATCTGCTGAAATGTGTCATTTGCGCTATTATTTTAGCTACGTTAATAAAATTTAAATAACAGTGTGTGTAATAATATTATAATATATGCAATACAAATATAAGTATTTTGTAATATATAAAGATAATTTTATGCAAATATATTAATATCATTACAATAATTAATACATACGAGCGATTAGTATCTTGCTCCAAACGTGTCGAAGCTCACCTACTAAAATTTCCACAGGCGGTAAGCGCAGGCACAAGATTGGCAATCGAAGAATGTCAGCACCAATTCCGGTCAGCAAGATGGAATTGCTCAGTCAGTCCGGACAATCCGGACAATATTTTTGGCGGTGTCATGCTAGTCAGTAAGTACTGATTAGAACTTTTCAATAGAATGCGTCATTACATCGCATACCTTGTCTCTTCATATGAACACTTTGTCGATCGTCTATATCAGCGTTTCTCAACCGTTGCGTTAAATCGCGTAAAGTAATACATTTGTCAAAGATTTCCAGAAAATTTCATTACAATGTTTTTGCCAATTCGCAAGAATAGTGTCGTTGGAGATTAAAACTATACACAGTGACATGATAAATATACAATACCATAGTTTTTACCACCTGTTTTTTATATATTATAAGCATTTAAGTTAGGATATTATTAAAACTATCAAATTTATTGTACCACACGACAAACAGGTTGAGAAACAACCTACCTATTATCAAAAATATAAATGTAAAACATGTAAATTGTATAATTATCATATCATGCATATATCATATGTAAAAATTTTAAAGATATAAATAAATGTTACTTATCAATGTATTAGCATTAAAACAATTCTAAATTCGCAGATAGTCGAGAAGCTGCATTCGTTTACGCAATATCAGCAGCTGGAATCGCTTACAGTGTAACTAGAGCATGTTCAAGGGGCGAACTGACAGATTGTTCCTGCGACAATCGAATTAGGACGCGCCGACCGAATAACTGGCAATGGGGTGGCTGTAGCGAGGTCAGTATATATATCTCTCTCTCTCTCTCTCTCTTCTTATCTAATTGACCGTTCAAAGAACGATTGAATTCTTAAATGGTATTCGACTATAGTTGATGTGAATTAATAGTCATTTTTTACAAAAAAACTACATAACCACGCTCTTTCGTCAGCAAATTTGGAGTTCGGCGACCGGCGATCTAAGGTTTCCTTGAGAGAAAGTTTCACTCAATACTCTTGTCAAGTATCATTTTTTCTGATTTCTTTCTCCTTTTTTAAAAGTAATACCATTTTTCAATACAGTACTCCCGCCGAAAGACAATAATGATACGCAAACGTAATGAGTCGAAAATGAAGGTTTATTTTTACTCTTTTTAAATATATTTCTTCTTATAGTTATTCTATCTATACCCGTTACTTGTTAAAGTAATCTCCATTTACTTTTATCTTCTAAAGAAAGGAAAAACTAAACACGTTTATTATCGCTAACAAAAGTTGATAATACGAAATAAAATCTAGTTAGTTTAGCCTAACGAACCTAGAAATTGAAAAAAAGAAAAAACGAACTAAAAATACAAAGAAAAGGAATTTCGTTCCCTATCTTTCGTAGCTGCTAGGTTATACCATTGTAGGGGGATTAGACGAGCTACTTTTTAGGGATTACTTTCCCTCGCCCCGTTACTTTCGATACCTCCGGAAGCCCGCAAAGTAGTGTACCTCGTAAATTAAGGTTAAGAAAGTAGTGTAAACTAACCACGGTGGACTTTCAAAACACGATTCTAAAGTTTTTCAAACGTGAGTTTATACAGGGATGTTTCGTTAATAAGATCCAACTTTTACGATATTCTACTAATCTGTATTCTACATAAGGTATTATTTAAGCACATATAAACGTTAGAAAAATACTTAAACCGAAGGTATCTCAAGCAAATATTTATTATAATGTTTGCAACATCATCATGTCACAGATGGTGTTAACATATTTTAAACCATTCAATATTGCCACTGTCAACGCGATATGTTTTGTTCTTTAAAATAAATAAAGAACCTTTCCAAAATTGGATACTTCATTAGTATAGAGAGTAGTTGATTTTTGATAAATTTCCATTCGATCGTTAAAAGCACGTGAATATAGGTATATACTTATACGATATAATGACTCGTTATAATCAACTTATCGAACTATTCCATACATAGAATGTATTACGATGTGACAATACTTCTCTCGAGGATCTTGTTCGATGACGTATACATAAAACAAATGTTAACTATTGTACCTGCTATTTATTGTTAGTACTAACCAACTTCATGTATGGCTATCGCAAGGAGAACTAGCCAGATCCGTCTAAACCGGTTCGATACTCTTGTCTGGATACACTAGCTCAGAAAGTTGAACGATTCTTCGTTGAACGATACTTAAGAGACTACTTTAGTTCGCAGCTTGAAAAAATTATATGATTTTTAGAAATATGTTTTCTCACGAAAATGACTCAATACATTAAAGGTAATTTATACCTTTCGCGGATATATTGTATTTATTTAGATTTAGTCACAATGCGCACTATTCGAAGTCGAAAAAAGTCAATCGAAATAAATATAATGTATGAAAAGACAAAAATAGTACATTTCTTTTTCTATATTTAAAAGTTTCCTTTTATTTGTAAAGTCTTGTGAAAATATATTTGGATATACTCGGATATATGCAACAATGATCGTTCAAGGAGACCGAGAGAAAGAAAAAGTTAAAGGTTCAAGATAAAGAGGGTAAAACGCTACCGTCTCGACCTCTCTCCCTCTCTAAGCGCGTAAACCTTAACCCTGGTCGAAGACAAAGCTTGTTCTCTAAACGGATGCATTTCGTGCGAACGGCTGACCCCTTGTAGACTTTGCAAGCTTACAACGGGATTAAGGGGGTTAAGCTTGTTAACTTGCAACAATCCGCCGCCGCGCCGACGACCCCTTTCTCGTTCGTTCTCAACACGGAGAACGATAGCGATGCTAGTTCGAGATAGCCTTGGCGTTGGTAGTAGTATGTTGGTGGCGGCTGACGTCAAGGAGCTCATCGCGTTTCCTCCAGGATTACCACCAAGAGGTATGGTCGTCCATTTTTCCATTTTTCTTCTCCGCTAGATTCTCACCGTCTTTTAACTCTCCTTAACGAGCTGGATCCCACAGGACAGGTGTCTTGA
>JACGTP010000392.1:0-16476 GCA_023678845.1 Mischocyttarus mexicanus
CCAAACTATCTGCGGATTAAAATTGTTTCTTTCGTCTTCATTGTAAGTATTAAATATTATATAAATGAAGTTATAACCAGAACTCCCGGCGATATTGACTCCCGATCACCATTTTCCTTTTCCTAACCTACTCATAGTTTCCATCAGACGCGCGCTTGTTGCCATGTTTGTTGTTGATTAATCTTCGGAAGAACGAACCTGCCTGGTCCCGGCTAAACTCGGTGAATGCAGAGTGGCCACAACAGGCTTAGCTTCATAATTAAACTCACTCGTCAGTTGAGACGTAACAGGTGTTTCCATCATTGGAAGAATTAAAAAAAAAATTGATAGAAGAACAAATGAGAATAAAAGACAAATTTACAGAAAATAGATCTGAGAGCGAAGAAGCATTAGTGGCAACTAAAAGGGATGTACAACAGTCGAAAAGAAAAACGTATCCATCCATAGTTAATAAATATAAAGGTAAAGATAGAAAATGTTACATATGCGAAAAAATTGGCCATTTCGCAAGAAATTGTAAGCAAAGCGATAAAAGAAACCTAACAAGAAACAATCAAAATGAGGCAATGTTATCAATCGCATTAAACACAGTGGCACATAGCACAAGTAGCTGGTGTCTGGATAGTAGTGAAACCAGGCATATAAGTAATGATAAAAATACATTTGTAAACTTAGATACTAACAATACTCCTATATATACAGCAACCGAGGATTGCACACAAACGTCAGGGAGTGGAGTAGTAAAGTTTGAAACATTGGGTCTCAAAAATGAGGTAATACAAATACAATTATCAAATACGTTGTTTGTTCCAGGAATAAAAAGAAATTTGTTATCAGTGTCCACAATGGTTTAAACATGGGTACAAAGTAGAATTAAATAAACGAGGTGCAGTTGTAAGAAGACAAGATGGAAAAACTATTATGAAGGCGACATTAAAGGATGGTTTGTACATAATAGACGAAAGAAAAAAGGCATCTGTTATGACAACCTATACGCCTAGTCAAAATTTAATAAAATGGCACCAGAGAATGGGACACGTAAATTATAACGACATTAAGGAAATGAAACAAAATCAAATGGTTACGGGAATAATAGACAACGTGAATGGAACAGACACATCATGTGAAATCTGTAGTAAAAGCAAAATAACTTAATTATTTTACAAGCCTCAAACTAAAAGAGAGCAAGAAATCTTACGACTTGTTCACAGCGACATTTGCGGGCCGATGCAGACGACATCTTTAGGGGGAGCAAAATATTTTGTTACTTTTATAGATGACAAAACGAGATACACAGAAATTAAAGCTCTTAAACAAAGATCAGATGTATTAGAGGCATTTAAAGAATATAAAGCCCAGGTTAAAAAAATGACAGGACATGCCATAAAGAAATTAAGGACAGACAATGGCAAGGAATATACATCAAACAGATTCACAGAGTTCTTAAAGAAAGAAAGAATAGGAAGGGAACTGACGGTAGAGTTTACACTGGAGCAAAATGGAGTGGCAGAAAGAGCGAATAGAAGCTTAACAGAAATGGCTAGATGCATAATCTTAGATGCAAAATTACCCAAAAGTTTATGGGCAGAAGCAGTAAGCACCGCTGCTTATATAAGAAACAGATGTCCCACTAAGTCACTGTTAAATAACAAAACACTATATGAAATGTGGACAGGAAATAAACCGCACATCAGCCATATGAGGAAAATAGGTAGCCGAGTAGTTGCATTAAAAAAGAGCTACAGAAGGGATAAGTTTGACCCAAAGGGAGATGAATATATTTTAGTAGTATACTCAGAGGAGTCAAAGGCTTACAGACTTTGGGAAAAGGGAACGAGAACAGTTATAAAACGTAGGGCCGTAAGATTTTTCGAGGAAATAGAAAATAATTATTTTAAAGCACCTATCACCATAGATAGAAGAGAAGAAAATGTAATATGAAGTATAGAGAATGAAACAGAAACTGAAACAGAAACAGAGAAGGAAAACTCTAAAAATGAAGAAGAGAATTCAGAGTCAGAAGTCGAGGAAGAAAGTGAGAATGAACAGAGAGATGTATTAAAAAGACATGACAGAGGACGACCGAGGCTGATCAAAACTGAAAAGCCAGGAAGGCCAAAGAAATTATATGTAGAAAAGAAAATAAAAATTCCAAAGTCCCCAAGCGAAGCCATGACTCTCCCTGAAAAATACTTCTGACTAGACGCGATGAGAAACGAATACAACTCGCTTATGTTAAATAGAAACTGGAAATTGGTGAGTAAACCAGAAAATAAAACAATATTAAATGATAAATAGGTTTTTAGGTTAAAAAGAAAGCAAAATAGAGAAATAGACAAATTCAAAGCAAGGTTGGTGGCTCGAGGCGACCAACAGAAAAAGGGAATAGATTACGACGAGGTATTTGCCCCCGTCGCAAGATACGATACAATTAGAGCATTTCTAGCGACCTGTGTGGAAATGGACATGCACATTCATCAGATGGACGTCGTAACAGCTTACGTTCAAGGTGATCTGAATGAAGATATTTACATGATCCAGCCAGAAATGTTCGCTAGTGAAAGAAACGAAGAAAAAGTTTGTAAATTACAAAGACCCCTTTACGGACTGAAACAAGCGGGTCGTGAATGGTATGAAAAATTAAATGCGTATCTTGCTAGTATAAAATTCGAGAAATCACCCGAAAATCCGTGCGTATATAGTAAAATAGACAGCGATGCAATAATAGTTACATACGTAGATGATTTATTAATAGGATCTAAGAGTTTAAATGAAATAAGCGATATAAAAGATTTATTAAAGAAAAAATTTAAGATGACTGACCTAGGTGAAGCCAAAGATATACTAGGAATACATATAGATAGAAATAAAAGTAAAGGTACTTTAACATTGTCGCAGAGTAGCAACATAGAAAGTTTATTAGAAAAGTTTGGAATGGAAAATTGTAAATCTGTGTGTACACCATTAGAACCAAACATAAAATTAATGAAAACCAAAGAACCTCAGTCAGAGTATGAGATTTTAGAAATGAAAAGTAAACCATATCGAGAATTAATAGGTAATCTCATTTATTTAGCTAATGCGACGAGACCTGATATAGCTTTTGCGGTTAGTACATTAAGTAGGTTCTGTAATGATGCGAATATTAGTCATTGGAAAAGTGCAAAACATGTACTTACAAGGGCTCCACCAAGTCGTGTACCCCCAGAGGGGGGCCCAACTAAAGTGTATTGCGATAACCAAAGTGCAATAAGTTTAAGCAAAAATAATGTACAGCATTCGCGAAGTAAACATATATACATAAGATATCACTTTACTCGCGAATCGCAGCAAAACGAATTAATTAATGTAACGTATCTAAAAACGAATGAAATGAAAGCAGATATCCTTACAAAGTCTCTGCCAAAAATAAAGCACATGGAAAATGTAAGATTATTAAATATGACAAATGGTAGAGAAATAGATACGGCGGCTAGGGGGAGTGTTGAAATTGGCGCCCTTAAGGAATAGGTATAACCGCGTATCTATAGAGCACGCCGATAGGTAGCGTATGAATAGATCATAGGTCGATATAGAAAAAGGAAATTGCTTCCGCCTTCTTCTTCGCCGAACACCCGATTAAGATAGACGTAAAGACTGTAACCACCGAGATATATATATATATATATATATGTAATATAATATAATACACGAGTATACTATTTTATAAAACGACTACTGGCTTTGTGATTCTTCAACCATGTCTACTAAATAATCCCAACAGTATTGTTTACTACTATAGAGAAAAAAACGCATAAGCGCACAGTATCGATACATCAGGATTTTATTTCAGAGATACGCGGGTATTGCTTATCGAAGTCTTACAACACTCTGTCCATCCTTTACTCTCCCATTAAACAATTTGTGATCTCACTCACGCCAATGCGTGTTTCGCGTGTCGCGCATGAGCAAAAATGTCCCATGAATGCGAGAGAGAACGGAGATTGTATTGCGCTCTCTCTCAGCTTCAGTATCGTATTGATGCTAGGGGCCCAAAAATCATAATTTTTTTAAAATACAGGTAATTAGATAAAATTTTGGTATAATCGGAACGGAAATTTGATGTAAATTCTAATAAAATTTAAAAAAAAAATCAATATTCTTATGAAGAAAATAAGATTTGAAAATTTCAAAGTGATTTTACTTATTCAATAATACAAATTAAAAATTTAAAAAAATTATCACACTTTTGACAGTATAATAATAAAATAGTTTGCATTAATTTTTTTGTGAAAAAGTTTTTTTAAATAAGAAAAGGAAATTGTTTTATGTACTTTTGCGTTTTTTTGCGTTTTTTGCAAAAACTATTGAACTAATGCAAAATGTCATTTAACATATTTTTCGTAGACAATTTGATTCTCTACAACTTTTGTTTAAAATATTTTTTAATATTTTGAACTGTTTAGGAGATATTCTCAAAAAAGTGTATTTTTGGGGACTTCGCAAAGTTTGCGGAACCTTTCCACTAAAATGGTCGCAATAATATTTTAGGATATTAACTCCTTCCCGTGCCATTTAGCTCGACGAAACTCGGGCCCAAGCGGTAGGCATTGACGCGCGCTAAACAGACCAGACTGATGCTTGTAAACAGTCGCAATACGATCTGAAATGTAGATGCCCGCTATGCCTGTGATATAGTCAATTTTACACGATATTGAAGTTGAGGAAGTAAACTCTAATGCTTTTACGTTTATAGATATTATAAATTTATTATATTCTGTTTATAACAGACTTTGCACATTCTTGTTGGATGCTTATTTCGAGGTGTCGGATCTATACTTTTGGGGAAATGAGCCCAATATTGGGCTTGGAGTCGAAGGGGCGTTTCAGCTGATGGTTTTCCACGCATTTTGTAGTCTGGTAATTAATACAGTCCGCGAGCTTGGCTTGTTATGTTTACGTTTGGCCCAAGTATCTCTTCGCGAGTCAGGCTCGCGATATTTATGTTTGGCCCAAGTATCTCTTCGCGAGTCAGACTCGCGATGTTTATGTTTGGCCCAAGTATCTGTTCGCGAGTCAGGCTCGCGATATTCATGTTTGGGCAAAAATCTTCATCGCGAGTCTGACTCGCTAAAGTACGGGAAGGGGTTAATAATCTAGTATTTGCGCAACTCTTTCACTCTGTCCTATCTTTCAACCCAAAATCGCGAAGTTAGAGCTTTGTTGACTGGACTATTATACTATTTCTAACGTTCATTTGTTATATTTCCGAATACAACTTTAATTTAAATTTAACATTCTTCTATACTTTTCGAACTTTTCTTAACATACAGGTTTTTTAAATATATCTGCTAATTTTCTATGTAGTTACTCTCACTTAATTTCATTTCGTGCTGCTCTATATTTTAATCTATCTTGATTCCTTAGTATTCTTTAGTTTGACGTTCAACTTTGATTTAAAATTTTTTAAAGCATCTATACATATCTCCTGAACTCTTACGGAGACCATCTATTGACTTTACTAATTTCAAGACTTTATCTGTGCCATCTTTTCTATTTACTAGAACCCAGGAACTATTTTTATTTAATTTTTCTATTTCGTCATCCATTGCTACTTCCCATTTTCCATGCTTTTTGCTATTTTACGCTTCCAGAAATGATTGAGGTACCTTTATATTAGCACAATTTACTGAGATGCAATAAGTTACCGGATTTTTATATCCTCTTTACAGTACTTCTCTGTTTTTGTGATACTCTTTTTATGTTTAGATGCTTTTCCTTTTCTTTTCCTGGATTTTTATTTCTTTTATTCTCCTACTTATTACTTCCATTTTTCTTAAAAACATTTTCTAATCCAGGGTTTTTTTCATTTCTATCACTATCTCTACGTTCCCCGAAGGTGTGCATAGAAATAGGAGTAACATCTTCCAAATTTACAAAGCGATTTATGCGATACAAACCTTCAATTTTTTCTGCTTCAGCTGTAAATTTATGATTCTGATTATAAGTTTTCGCATAGTTACCAGATGCTACAACTTTATTCTTTTCGGTTATTTTAGATATGCTCAACAAGTTTCTTTTTATACCTTCTACAAAAAATACATTTTTTAACTCAACATTTGTTTCATAGTTATAAGTTTTAAATACAGTTTTTACGCTTCCTATCTTAATCGCTTTTAACACGTTGAGCGCGGCGCCGGTCCCTTGGGACCGGCATTAGACTTTTCGTTAAGCCGACATCTGTTCAGTGGGACCGACAGCATTAAAGTTAAAAAATAAATGTCGCCTGAATGAAATGTAGTCAAATATGGTTTTAATGAGCTTTATTAAAACACTCTAAGCAAAAGTATGGCTGGTATTTACACATGTAACAAAATGTAACAACCATTTTTGTTAAATTTTTGGCTATTTTGGCCCCAAATAATCTTGAATTTTCTGCATAACAACGAGAACAATATTTCCGAACTTTATGGATGTGTCCTTTATTTTTCTGCAATTTATAAAGAATCTTTCCTACGGGACGTGGAATTTGTTCATCTTCTCTCTGTGTCAGTCCCTTCACCAATTGTCTCCGAAATTCCATAACTGATATTTTTCAAACTGTTACTTCTTGAAAGACGTATAGCGAATTGACCACAGCAGTGTTCAAACATAACTCAAAGGCAAACTTTTTATACCATTTAAGGGTTTTTCTCAAGGACTGCTATATGCACTCATTTGATCTGACAAATCAATTGATGTTTTTGCTTTATTATATTCAACTATAACTTCCATTTCAACACTGTAATACCCTGATTATTTTCTTTAGCTATAACATCTACACGTTTCAAATTAGTTTTTATCACATCACTTGGGTTTCCCCTACGATGTGTTCGAAGTGTTCCAATCAAATGTGTTTTTTTCTATTAGGCGATTCGCTAAATCGATACTGGTGTACTAGTTGTCAGTACACAATGTGTGGCCTCTATGAAAAAAGTTTTTCAATAGACATTACAACATTTGACAGGGCTTTTGACGAGAGCTTTTCCGGTGTACACATGACTGTTATAAGTGTAACCATGACCACAACACAATTTAAATATTTTTATACCATATTTGTGTTTTTTCTGTTTCAAATACTGCCTGAATACAATGCGCCCACGGAATGGAATTAGCGATTCGTCAAAACATAATAATTCTGGTGGATTGTAGTATTTTTGAAAATTTGTATTCAATTCCTCTATGATGAATTGAATTTTTGATAGTCGGTTATTTGCGACAGTTGCTTCGTTGTCAGCGAAATGCAACATTCTCATTAGAATTTCAAATCTGTCCCTGCTCATTACTGTTTGTGGGAATGTTTATGAAAATAATGGATCTTGAGACCAATATAGACGTAAGGAGGGAAAGTTTACCATACCCATCCATATTAGCAGCCCAAATAAACGCTTCAGCTCATTTTTGTTAGTTGGTGTCCATTTAGTTGTACGCTTACAAATGATTCTGCATTGAGTAGCATAGAAGTTTGTTTGTTAACTGATGTGCTGAAATATTTCGTCTATAACGAAAAGTAAATAAAACTCTTCTGCTTTTGTACAAATCCGCACTTTCTCGTTAGTTGTTTTGGCGCCGGAGGTACGCGTAAAGGAAATAACATTTGGCTGATCCCATTTGGATCAAACCATTCAGTTTCGTTACAAATTTTATTAGCACCTGTGCTTCTTCTCCTACTTCTTCTCTCAAGTTCCGCTTCCTGGTCTACTGAAGTATCATTTTCTGATGACGATAACCTTAATACCCGGCGATGTCTGAATGATAAGAAAACTTCGCTTAAAGTATCACTGTCTACTCTTTTGAACATTTTCGGTTTTATAGGCGATAAATATTCTCAAGAACAAACCTAATTTTTCACTCTCAAACAATCTGTAGACTTGTATGTCTTTCTTGCAACTGAAAGCTTCTCGGAGGTACGCATGCATTTCTTGTTCCATTGTTTCATCTAAAGAGAAGGAACGGAACTTTTCTTTATCTTGAACATGATTTCAAAAGCGAGCCGCAACCGATAACCTAACCTGACACGAACCCTACGCACTGCTTAAAATCATTTTTTTGAAAGTCGCGGATCATCTTACATTATCGCACCGTTAGAGGAGCGCCCGCTTGCTGCTGGCAGAGCGGAAAGGTCAGAAATATCGGCTTTGCGCTCAACGTGTTAACTTTTTACCATTATGGAAGATATGTTAGCGGTGTTATCACGACGCTAGCGAGAGTGATTATCTAGTCATTCAAGTCAAGCAGCCTAGATAGAAACAATACCTAGGATGGGGTACCCGCTAACTTCCTCGGAGAGGCTAGCAACCTACCGGGGGTAAAACCTAATAAATGCTAACAGACCCAACGAAAAAGCCTCGGATAAAAGCCGGACGGATCGCAACGGACACGACATGGCAGGGACAAGGAGAAAGAGATTCCAAAAACTGGACACACTAAGAATTGGATGCTGGAACATTACAGCATTCAACAAGAGAGATCAAGAAATACTAGTGGAACTGGAAAGAAACAGAGTTGACATCTGCGCACTAGGAAGAAAGAAAATGGCAATTCTAAGTATGGTAAATATCTCCTGGTGTATTGCGGTAAGAAAAAACATGAAAGAACTTCTTCCGGGGTCGGACTCATAGTTCATGAAAAATTCCTCCAACACCTTCATGACATCAGCTACATCAATGACAGAATCCTGCGGGTGGCATTTAAGTTCCATGGAGATATTACAACCAACGTAATAGCTGTGTACGCGCCGGACATGACGAAGCCTCAGGAGGAAAAAGACGATTTTTACCAGAACCTCCCAAAAACATTATACTTAATACCAAGAAAAAGCGAAGTCTTTATTCTTGGCGATCTTAATGCAAGAATCGGGAACGAAATAATACCTGGTCTCAAAAACCGGTTCAATGAGGACACGACAAACGAGAACGGCGAACAGCTAATACAATTCTGTGCCTAGAATGAGCTCCGCATAAACAACACCTTCTTCCCACACAAAGCACAACAAAAGTTTACCTTCGCAAACAACAGAGGACAAAAGTCAATAATTGATTACGCCATAACGAATAGAAGTGTGCATCCTTCTAATATACTGGACGTAAAGACTTTAAGCTCAACTAATGCCGGAACAGACCACAGCCTGGTACTCACAACATTCAGACGCACGGTTCAACTAAAGATGAGAGGTCCACAAAACTCAGCAGAACGATGGAACCTCGAATCTTTTTCAAACGACTCGACCAAACATCTTTACGAGCAAAGACTAAAATAACAAAGTTGGACAAAGCGACGATGTGGAGGATGCATGGAAGAAACTCTCCACGAACATAACCAGAGCGGCCGAGGAAGCATTAGGTAAGCGAAGAGTTGATGGGAAGAAGAAAGACAACAAGAAGCCATGGTTCACAGACGAAATAAGAGACCTAGCCATGGAGAAAAAAGACGCTTATATACAATATAGAGACAAGAGAATCAACTACTCACAATATAAGCTAATAAGAAACAAGACGAACAACAGGATAAGAGAAATAAAACGGAGCTTCTGGGAGAATTTTTCAAAAGACATGGAGGATGACATGTACGGAGGTCAGTAACGAGTATGGAATATGCTAAGAAACCGTGGCAAGCCGTTGAATGAATACGTGCAATTATGCAAAATTTCCAAAGAAAGCTGGGAAAAACATTTCGAAAACCTTTACCGTAAGTCTGACACTAAGACTCAAGCAGAAAAAGCCGCAACTGATAAACAAGGACATTGGAGGTGCACCAAAGAATAACCAAGGGCGTCAATCCAGAAACTAAAGAACCGTAAAGCCCCAGGCCTGGACAACAGTACAAATGAATTTATTAAATATGGAGGACCAGCACTGATAGACGACCTTAATAGCCTTTTCAATAAAATCATAGAAGAGAGAAAAGTGCAAATCCAATAGAAAGATAGCATAATCATACCGATATTCAAGAAAGGGGAAAAACAGACCCTCTAACAATATAGGGGCATTAGTCTGCTGGGTGCGGTTATGAAACTGTTCACAAAAATAATATCAGAAGTGGTAGCTGTTACAGGAATAAGCGAAGAACAGCAAGGTTTTCGAAAAAACAGGTCCACAACAGGCGCAATCTTCGTTCTGCGTCAAATCGGTGAAAAGGCAATAGAATACAACAAAGTTGCCTATTTATGCTTTGTCGACCTATAAAAAGCATTTGATACCATCAGACTAACAGATGTAATCAATGTACTAAGACAAAGAAAAATGGACCCTGGCATCACAGCTATTATAACAAAAATCAACATCGACAACACGTACTTCATCAAAACCAACAGAGCCCTTTCGAAGCGAGTACACGTAGCGAATAGAATAAGACAGAGAGACAGCTTAAGTCCAATTCTATTGAATTTTATCATGGACGAAATAATAAAAGAAGTAATGACTGCCGGAAAAGGATACAGAATCAGGGATAGGGAAATAAAACTTATAGCATACGCTGACGACGCAGTGCTAATAGCCGAAGACGAGGATAACCTGCAAAGATTGCTGTACAGATTTGAAACAACAGCCAAAAAATTTAATCCCAACATTTCTGTACATAAGACAAAGTCGCTCACAATATCTAAAGAGCTAAGAAGATGCAAACTTGCAGTTAATGGACTTAGCGTCGAACAGGTGATGAAATTCCGCTACTTAGGAGTCAATATAACTAGCAGTAAGAACATCATAGAAGAAGTACAAGCTCAAACAAGAAAAGCAGCAATAGTATCCGGTTGTCTTAGAGACATAATTTGGCGCAACAAGTACATGAGCATCAACTGCAAGTCTCGTATTTACAAGACCTGTGTAAGGCCAATTATGTCATATGCCATTAAAGCAAGAGCCGAAACCGCTGCTACTAAGAGACTACTAAGGAGCACAGAAATGAAGACCCTACGTTCCATCTCTGGCAAAACACTGTTAGACCGCCATCGCAACGAAGATATAAGAAAAGAGTGCAATGTCCAAGATATAGTGCGCTGGGCCCGCCAAAGCAGGAGAGAATGGAGAACAACCGTCTGCTAATGATAGCAAAAACGCAGAAGCCAAACTCGAGCAGGCTTTCGAAAAGACCTTTTAATCGATGGTATGAAAGCTGGACCTCTTCATCGCAGGAGTTGTAAGACAAGAAAAAAAAAGATGGAGAAAATACAGGACAGTGTCTTAAACTAAGAATAAGAAGAAAAAGAAGACTATTTAAGGAAGTCGATGTGTTTTTCCTTAGAGAAGACCATCGGTTTCGAATCTCTTAAGGAGTCTCTAACGACATTTCGTGGCGAGCGATTTTTAGTGCCCTAAAGTGGAGATGTCCTTCGAGAATGGCGAACAAACTATAAAACGACCTGTAGGTAGTCGAGAGTGAGTGTCTACAAAATGCTTCTTGCATTCGGATTTAGCGAGACTTAAGGACAACGTAGGAGAAGATTTGACTTATTTTAGAACCCAAAACATTCTGAGAGTTTCGTTGAGAGATACGTTTGAGATGGCATAGCAAGCGTTAAAAGAATTGGCCTGGTTCGAGCTGGAGGTTGCGTCTAGAACTGCCAAACCGAACCTTGTATGAAATGCTATGAGCTCTGAATCGCCTTCCGTGATAAGACGAGATGACTTTATTATTCTTTTGAGGTTGGCGGCACCAATGAGAATGTCAATAGGATTTGGAGAGCCAGAGAAGTCTGAAATGAGGCCAGTTTTGCTCCGATATTATAGACGACGGGACCTGAGATGTAATCTTTACAAAATTATGCCTTAAGATGTACTTGAGAAGACGAGTAGTTTGATTAGAGAACCAAGGATACTTGGCCTTGAGTCGCTTCTGGAGATGTACTACCCACGCCCAGAATAGGAATTCTTCCTGGACATCGGTTAAGTTTTAGCTTAGCTACAAGTTTAGCAGATGGTAAAGTTAACTTTGATCCAGGATCAATGAGAAGACGTAATAAAGTTGGAACTCCTTCAGAAGAGATGGCACAGGCTTTGCAAGTTGCACAAAGAACGGGAGCTCGAGAGCAGAATGAAGGAGACGGATAAGATGGACGATCGATATTTGAGATAAGCGATGAGAATCTGACTCTTTTAACCGTCTGATATGACTTAAATGATGATGAGATTGAGGACTTTAGTATTAAATTGAGATGACTGCGTGAGTTATGAGATGTACTACTTACACCTCATTCTAATGATGCTTTTTTGGCGGAGTTCTTTGGACTAGAACTCTTTGCTCTGGTTGGTAATAAGTGAGGGGATGATTTATGGGGTGATGATGAAGATGACTGATGAGATAACTTATGACGAAAAGACGAAGGATGAGTTGATCTCTTATGTGAAAAGGGGGTAGAAAATGATGCAGAAGTGGATAAGGAGAATAAATGTGAATAGGATAGCTTTTGATGAGATGATTTACGGGTAGTTGACTTTTGACGAGATGACTGATGATTAGAGGAGGTGTCTGATAATGACGGTACGCTTGATGAGGATATAAGTATGTATGATGACGTCGTCATGTTTGGGAGAGAACTGGACGACCTTGACTGCACCTGAGATGTCTTGGAGATCAGTGCACTGCTGCTTAGGTGCTGCTGGTGGATAAGCGTATAGTGCAGCCTTCCGCACACATTGCATCTCTTTGTGCTCCTGCATTTCCTCACTACAAGCTTCACCTTGAGATTGTTAAACCGCGGGCAGAATACCAGATAATGCCGTTGGCTGCAGCAGCAGCAGTTGTGGGAGAGGTCTGGTATAAAGAGCAGCGAATGCCTCTACATCGGTTGGTCCTTAGCTTGGCTCTGCTTCGCTGCTGGCAACTGAGATGACTGTTGCTTGCTGCTTGCTGCTGGCTGCTCAGATGTCCGTGGCTTTGAATAGAGGTATCGTTAATAGAGGTATCAGGATATGGCCTTGAAATATAGTCTTGCTTTAATCTTAAATTTCTCCCTAAAGGCGTTCTTAGTTTAGATTTACGGCTTTTTAAATTTTTCTCAACTTTTGCTATGGCAGCAGTAGTCTATTTCAGGGTGTCATACGCAGACAAACCTTCGGTATTAAGTTTAGTCGGTTCTAAGACGAAAGTAGCTCCTCTTAAAAGATTGACCATCCCAAGACTTAAACTCTCGGCAGCAGCTTTGCTAGTTTAACTGAATAGAAAGGTGATAATATTTCGTGACCCCTCGGAGGTAGATACATTTTTGTGGTCAGACTTTTCTATGACTCTTGCATTGTTCAAAAACAATCCAATGAGATGGAAGAAGTTTGTAGGTAATAGAGTCGCTGCTATTCACGATTTAGTACCCCATGCTTATTGCAGATTTTTTTTCGGAAAACTTAATCCCACCGACTGTGCATCTTGATGGCCTAGTGAATCTTAACTCATTGGTCACTCTCTGTGGTGGTAAAAACCACCATGGCTTTCTCAACCTTCAGAATTCTGGCCGTCGTCAGTGCTACTATCGCCAGAAGAAGATTCGAAGGAGCGCACTGGCATCTCACTCTTACTTTCACAAGCCCAACTTTCGGTTTAGGATCTCATCGACCTTTCACATGTGTCCTTCTTTCAAAGAAATCTGTTCGGAAATAGGATAGAGATGAGCAAGGGATGATAGAGGGAAGGATAAGGATGAGATGTCTAGTGGACTGTATAAATGGTGAAATGACTGGTTAAGTATTTTGCGTAACAGGTTTTATTGAGATTTAACAAATATAAGAGAGATAAAATAGAAGAAAAGATACAAATGAGTTAAAATATGAGAGAGATCGTATTAGAGATGTAGGAGATAATCTGAGATGACGAATATGAGAGAGAGATGGATATAGAAAGAGAAAAGAGAGGTCTGTGGTAAGGAGAGAATATAAAGCAGAGATGACTTACAATTAGAAGAACAGGAGAGAAGGCTTAAAGATGAAGAGAGGACAGAAGAAAAGACTTAGATAAGGAGATAAGAGAAAAAATAAGGAGACGTCTTGAATTACAGAGAAGTCGCTTTGTAAAGAGATAATCGAGAAAAACTCGTTTTACTTCGTTCACTTTTCGGTATAGAAAGAATGACCCCGCACCTTTTCGGTAAGGGCTGGTAAAAGGTGCTATCGTGGCAAGGTTTTTCCTCTAATTAGCATCTTCCATGCTAATAAGTTAAGATTTTCTAGCAATAGGAGAAGATCACGCCATATATAACGTCACGCAGGACCAATTATCTGCTTCCACGAAGAGTGGCATGATCCATTTTTCAATAGGAACAATCGATGGATGTTCTTAATTGAGATGACAGGCGGCATCTCTGCTTCGCAGACTGCTCTCACGAGTATGCCGTACTTTACAATTTTCGCAGGATTGTAGGTTCTGAATGATAGTCTTCCTCGCCATAATAATACATACATCTAATGATAATTGTTGACAAGGTTTATATACATCAATAAATCTGTTCTTTAAATAATTTATAACTGGCTGAACTTATACAAGTCTGTTGGAATTTGTGGATATATCTTCATTATTACAAAAGTGCCAGCTCTGAAATATCTGCATAAATCTACTTCTGCTCATTACTTTTGAAAAAAACGGAGTTTCGATGCTTTGATCAGTCGACCAATAATCATGAAGTCTATCTTTTTTTATTTGTCCCATTAGAACAATTAGACCTAAAAATCGTTTCATTTCTGAAAACGTAATATCCACCAATTTATTCGTTTTTGAGATATTTTTATATTTATTGATTACTTGATAGTGATATCTATTCGATTCTGTAACCAAATATTCCAAAAGGTCATCTCCAATAAATAAATTCACAATGTCCCTTACACTTGCTTCAGATTTTGGTAGAATTTTTATGCCTGGGCTGCCTTCGAAAGGTTCCAAAATAATTGATTTGTTATTTGTTGACCATGTAGCGATGTTTACTTCAGCGGTGTCATCATTATCTTCTGAATTGCTATATTGCAGTGGCAATAATTTTCGCGGCTTCCGAGTGTTGATAGAAGAATCACTGCTATCAACATCACTGTTATCACCATCACTGTCTCTTTCTGAATAACTGCTATAATCTGACAAAACATTTAAGCAAAACTCTTCATCTGCACTTCCTTTATCCATTAGAAACGGTAAAAAACTATTATAATTGATAAAAAATGGGAGAGGTCAGTATAAAGCTGCAAATAATTAACGACGTTAGCGCTGCGAAGTTATAAAAAGAGTAACACACTGACAAAAACCGTCGATAACTAAAAGCCGATAAATAGGCTACCGGTCAATAAACACTGGCAATCGAAAAGCCGATAAATAGGGTACCGGTCGATAAAGTGTTAAGAGGCGTACTTCCCTTCAGAATTAAAATCTCTCTTATCAAGCCAATTCCTTTACAAGCGTCACGTTCAGAGTAAACGGACGTCTTAAGAACTCTCAAATTGATGAGGATAATTAACATCCAGCACGGCTACCTCGCCAGTCGAAGTTCACCAACCTATTCATATCTGATGCTCACGCAAGGACGATACATGGAGAAACTCAGCTGACGCTCGCATATATCCGGAAAACTTTCTGGATTATCAGAGGTCGATATCCACTCAAGTCTTTTATGGAGGATTGTTTCACTTTTGCTTGAATACGCGGAGTGAAAGCTCAACAACTTATGTCTCCACTACCTGCATCTCGAGTCACGTCATCTTTTGTACTCGAGACAACCGGACTTGATTACGCTGGACCAGCCTCGCTAAAAACTTTCCAGGGCAGAAGGGCGAAAAGCTTCAAAAACTGGATAGCAGTATTCGTCTGCTTCTCTATCTCTGCAATTTAACTTGAAGTCGTCTCGGACTAATCCATAGAAGGTTTTTTTATGGCTCTTCGGAGGTTAACCAGCCGTCAGGGAATATCTAAGACGCTCAGGAGCGATTGTGGAACTAATTTTTAAAGAGCTAACACTCAGCTAAAAGAACTGTTCTTAACTGCTACAAAAGAATCTCTCAAAATCTGAACACTTCTCGCAAATGACGGCACTAAATAGATATTCAACCTTCCACGAGCTCCTTATATGGGCGGAAAATGGGAAGCAGCGGTAAAATCCATCAAGTATCATTTTAAAAGAAACATCTCAGATACTCTGTTCACGTTCGAAGACTTTTCCACATTCCNATTATCAAGCTGTTATCTAGCGTTATAATGCCTAAGCTATTAAGCAGCGTTAAAGTGGCCAAGCTATTAGCCAGCGTTAATGTGCCTAAGATATTAGGCTGCGTTAGTGTGCCCAAACTATTAGCCAGCGTTAATGTGCCCAAACTATTAGCCAGCGTTAATGTGCCCAAGCTATTAGCCAGCGTTAATGTGCCTAAGCTATTAGCCAGCGTTAATGTGCGTAAGCTATTAGCTAGCGTTAATGTGCCCAATCTATTAGTTAGCGTTATTGTGCCCAAGTTATTAGCCAGCGTTAATGTGTCCAAGCTGGTAGCCAGCGTTAATGTG
>JACGTP010000393.1:0-36965 GCA_023678845.1 Mischocyttarus mexicanus
AAACTTTAACTATTCTTTACTTTATCTTGACGCAACCCATACTTTACCTTGACTAAACCATTAATAAGTTATATCAAAAAATTATCTGAACTTTTCATCAACTCTCATCGTATTAAATACCCTTGAATATAATTAAACAAATTAGATACGTAAACTGAGAGAATTCTTTGATTAGGCTGGATATATGATAGTTGACGAGATGCACGAAGAGCATCCAGAACTCTTGAAGGATCAGTATTGGGACGAAGTAGTTCCTCGAGATCTTCCGTACACTGTGGCAAGCGAACAATATCGACGAGAAGAACCTAAAGGTTCGGCTGAGCATTACAAAGTCAAGGAAAGTGATGCTCTTTACGCTAACGTGATGATGGGAACACAAATTCATAGTCACGTCCAGCATCGCAAAGTTCATCAAGATGACATGTATGCAGATTATGTGAGTGTTATTGATTAACCAAAATCTTATCACTCCTTTCCCCTCCCCCCATACATTTTATATGTTTTCATTGAACATTGTAAATAAAGTTATTGGCATATATAAAGGAAATTGATTTGTTTTGTAGGAAAGCGTAGATACTCCATTGGTAGAACGAAGGAAGAATTGGCTTCAACGACAAATCACACGAATGGGTTCCGTACGTAGCTCATCGACAACTTATAGCAGCGGGGGTGGTTTCTTTGCCCGGAATCGTCACAACAGTGTATACAGTAGCCCTGAAACAGGAGGGTTACCAACAACGACTAACCCAAATTTGAAAATGTCGCTTTACGATCGTCTAGTTGGTCGTAAAAGTATCCGAAGTCAGCGGATGGGTAGACAAGGTGTGTATTTTACGTAAGAATTAAAGGACCATTCAACAACTAAATTTTTCTTTTCGTACATTTTATTATCGATAGTTATGTATATAGTATATTATTTATTAATAATTATCGAATATATATATATAGATAAAAAAAAATAATAAGAAAATTAACGTCAATTAAATTTAATCATTAATAGAATGATATTGCAGCTTCTTGTTTTTACGAGCCATTCAGTATAACGCCGGTGTTTATTTTCAAGCCACTCTCAGAGGACAATAACGTGTCTTTTACGTAATCGTCTCTGACTCGTCGTCTCGAGTATATTGTTAGCATTGTTCTGACGCGTTAAAAAAGGATATTATGTTATTGTAACCAGATCATTTTAAACAATACCGTCGATCCAACTTCTCATAGGAGAAACATCAAATAATAATCAGAGTTGCAGTAGTTGTAACAGTATAATATACTCGGAGGAAAGTTAAATTAACGAATTTTCCTTTATATATTTTTCTATTCTATAATTCCGCGAACAAATGCGAATTATGCAATACGTATACCCATACGACCTTGTATAACCTCATCGATTTCCGCAATTACTTGCCACGTGCCTCGAAAGAAAAAAAACTCGAGGCCTTGTGCTTCTTTCTCTTCTTTTTTCCATTCGCTTGCTTTGATGATATGAAGGAAAAAAAAAGAGACGAGAAAAAAAGAGAAGAAAAGAAACGAGAGAAAGAAGAAGAAGAATGCGCGATCCGGTATAATCAAACAATCATCCGCGTTTGTTCCTACTGTTCCAATGGTGACAGGACGTAATATGGAAAGATTGTAAATTTCTTTGCTTCGGTCATCGTGTAAATGCAATTTCCTCGCAAAAGCTTCTTTGATAATCATTAACTTTCCATACGGAATGTTCATATATTTCCTGGAAACATAAGTTCGATTATTCCGTTTAATCGAAATTTCGTTTCGAGGAAGTGTCCTCGGTTTAATACGGAACTAGAAAAGAAATGCTAGAAAGCTAACTGATTTCTAATCATAGGTACGATGACGAAGTTGAACTCGGTACCGGTGTCCTTGAAGAACAGGCCACGCATACCGACCCCGGACGTGACAAAGGAGGTGGTCGATCGTGAACAGAGATTGGCCTTGTCGGCAAGCAACACTGCGAACATCGGTGCAGGCGTAGTTGGCGTCATACCAGCTAATGGTCATTATACTACCGATTTACCGGTGGTCCAGGTGGTCCTTTCACCGATTCAAGAAACTGAGGGAGGGACACCATGTAACGCGAAATCAGGTGCAGCTGCATTGGCACAAGCGGTATTATCTCCAACATTGACTAGTGCTGGTTTGGTAGCACCTGTTACTCTGACACCAGTAACTATGAGTCAGCTTACGCAATTGGGTCTGGTAACAACGACATCGGCATCTTCCTACAGACCCACTAATATACAAAACAATAATACGATTCAAGCTACTTTGACTGAAGTCAACAGTAGCGAGGAAGAAGGTTCAGGAAGTGGAAGTTCTAGTAGCAGAAGTGAGAGTATCACGGAACAAGAAGAAAGAAGTACTCCATTAATTGGCGAAAATACTAGTCCCATTATTAGCAACGGTGGTTCACCCACATTCGACAGTTACAATGATCGTTCACCAATTCTGATGAATCCAGAAAAACTAAGCTATGTCGTGGCATTACCAACAACGCAAGAGAGTCATTTACAAACAGCGATAGAACCACGTGGCAGAAGGTCAGCTTCCTTACCTGGACCACCCGTTGCCCAGCCAAGAGAAGACAGAAGTATGTCATTGCCTCATTCTCCTGGTCTCCAACCTAGAGAAACTCGAGCAGCTTCAGTCTCAAGTAGGAACGATCATCCTAACTTAGATAGACTTGCGATAATCTCTCCAAATCATGATCAACGACCTAGGACCAATAGTTTCGGTCATGAACTTACTAAAAACAATCAGCAACGTAATCAGGAAACCTCGAGGAAAATTAGCAGTGCTTCTTGCAACAACGCAGCAATAACAACAGCATCGATCGTGGCAAACCAGACAACAGCAACTCCTAGCAAAAGGGGCGAGGTTTATGTTTGACCAAAATTATTTCTTATCAGATTTCGTCCTGATTCTTCTTTAACCTATCTGTGAATTTAAGATCATTCAAAAGATAAGATATTAAATCTTCATCTTCTTCCCCATCCGTCCACTATTGTGATGTTTTTTTTTTTGTACATAGTAATGATTTGGCAGGAGTCCAATCATTGAAATCATTTTATAAAAAGCATCGATCGCGAGCCTATTTGTTATGAATTTGTTGTTGGGTTATCGCCAAATATAATCATTTAGGAATACAATTCGTAATCTCGCGTATGATGCTTTTGATTTTGAAAATGACTTTAAAGATCAAGTCAATATCCTGTAAATACTATATCTATTTGTGCATATAAATACTAGAAACACTCAACGGCATAGTTTCAAATATCGAACTTTATAATATAAATTATAATGGAAAACGCGAAGATGTGTGTATGTGTGTGTGTGTATGCGTGTATTTTTGAATCGTACAAAAAAAAAGTATAAAAGTATTTAGAATAAAACAACATCAATTTCATATTCTAAATTGATAACATAATGGTGTACATTTGTTATCACATGTGCAATATTGTATTAGCGTGAATGTAGAGCACAGAGTATGATGTATAAATAAACGAATGCCGATTATTTTTCATTTATGTCGAACTAATTAATTATAATAGACATTTAAATATAAATAGGAAAAGTTCTTGACTTTAATTTTGAACGAATTCTAACGAATTAAATCATAGGTCATGATTGAGAGGAACCATAGAAGTGTGAATATCTCGGTGCGTTGCAATATAGAATTCATCAATTATGGTATATATAAATATACCATTAACATAATCATTCGCGTATTTCCTCATGTGTGATATGAATTTTAATACATACTTATTTATATTATACGATACATGATGAAATAATATTTCAAACGCATATGTAACGGATATTCAACATAGTACATCAGTTATTACACATTGAATGCCATAAACGGATTATCCGTGACTAGCAAAATCAGGATTACTCGAAACATAATTCGAATAAATTTCAATGTTTTTAAATTTGTCAATATTATCGTCGTTTTTATAATACAATAGTCTGCATAAATTAATGCAGTTTAGAACACATAAAAAAATTATGTAATTTATATATATACAACATGGTATGCTTAAATATTAAGCACGCATATTGCGATGATAAAATAAAATGTGATCGAACGAAGGAGCATTAGTTTGTCCTTTAACGGCAAACATATTACATATGTGTACATAGTTAACAGATTAAGTTAATATCGTCTTACGAGTCGGATCGATTGACTTTTCCTCGATATTAGCGAAATATACAATTGTTTCTACGTGTATGTGTGTATTGGTAAGTAATACAACGGTAAAATAGGGGTGTTTTATCGTTAATATAAAAACTCGTGACATGTAATTTTAATCTTAATAGAATAATGGGGGTATATAAATGAATAACATATGGTTTTTATTTAATACACCCAAAAGATCAAATGTTATAAGAAGTTTTATAAATATTATTGCCAATTCGTTGCGATTAGGCAACGAATGATTATTATTATTATTATTATTCGTGAAAAAGCACGAAAATCTAAAGGGGAAAAATATTTCTCATAGTTAATTTATATCGAACGAACAATGCGATTAGACGATTTAATCAAATAAATATTTTTTAAACTATGCGAATAATGGTCTTATTGTAATTTAATAAAGGTTCGTTGTTTAAACCATTAACATTTAAAATAACTTTTTTCCAAGTAAAAATAATATGCTTGTAAACAAAATTATCTGTGATGATATTTCTTCCACAACCTAAATATAGCTCTGCAAGCTTATTTACTTGTCTCTACATACAAGGAGTTTACTCAATAATCTCAAAAATACTATAAACATTTCAAAATGTAGCATTCATAGCAATTACTTAATTAGTTTATAAGTAGTTATTTATTAAATAATAATTAAAATTAAGAATTTGATTAATTGAATAATACTTTGATAGTATTTAATTAATGGTTTTAAATTTCGCGGGCATTTGGTTCATTGTAAGTTTGGTAGTGTTAGTAAGTAGCAGTTGTCAATTCTCATTGGTGTATAATAATTGGACCACGCCTACTGGAAACCCTTTTGATAAGTTTTCTTCCCCCCAAGACCGAAACGAAATCGAGTATACGAATAATTTGACTTTAAGTAGAACATTTTTTTAGATAGCGCCACCTCCTAGACTATACATTCAGTGCCATCTAACCATGTTTCTATATAAATTTCTATTCAAATTGGAAAAAAAGTCAGAGTTTCTTTAATGAAATTTATTTCATTATGTTATTTTTATTTGTATTTGTATACTAGAGATGTTTAGTATTTCATTTCTATTAACATACCTACAACATATAATCCAGTCATATATAATTAATATATAAATAGTTTTTAATTTGTTTACCTAAAAAAGTATTAGTTTCCAAGATATAAGAAGTCAAGTTTTGCAGGAGGAACGTAATTATTTTGCAATTTTTATTACATTTTGATTTTTCATTGAAAATCCATGAATGCAATTTAATGTAAATCACATTTTTGACCTCTCAAATTCTTTTTCGAGGATTCTTAAGCAATATCCATTTTGAGCCCAAAATCTGGATAATATGACTGAACTATATATATATATTTATATATGTACATATGTATATATAAGAAAGTCACATTTACTTTATTTTTGTCTCCATTATACATAATATATTTTATCTTAACTTTCTACCATCATAGATTATTTATTCATTATTAAATAGAATGAATCGAAGGTGGCTTATTGTTGTTGTTCTTGTTGTTGTTTTTTTTCTCTTTTTTTTTTTTTAATCAAATTGTAAATTCATTGTTTATACGATGAATGATTTAATAATAACATATTGCGCAGGTTTCGATGGTGTATTGCCATTGGCCCAAAACATTTATCTCATCTTATCTAAATTAATTCTAATTAAATCTATAAATCATTTTCTAGAATTTATTCTTCTTTCTTTTCTTTTTTTTTTTGTTCTTTTCTTCTCTTTTCCTTTCTTTTTAAATCCTATAATTGTATGTACACAAATTTAATAATAGCAACTTACTTTCAATTGAAATTTTCTTCAAATTAATTATCTTTTAATAAAATGATTACGTGGAGAGAGAAAGGAAAAAAAAAAGTGTAAAATTAAAATCCTTTTCTTTCTTTTCCTCTCATATAAGATACATTTTATATATATATACACAACTTTTCATTAATCAATGTAAATTCTTTGTATTTTTTTTTTTAGACAACAATTAAAAGCGATTAAGGATTTGATGTTTTATCTAATAAATTGGGTCTGCGATTAGGCACACGGATTTTTATAAATGCTGTTAAAAATTTGTAAAATCTAACACGGCTTGCAAGCGTATGTACATAATTAGCTTGCAAGAAACTTTTTTTTTATTTTCATTTTTTTTTTTTTTTTGTTCAAACCTCAGTGATAGAAAAAATTCACTAATATTTATTTTTTTCCAGTTTTAGAAAATGTCTAGCTTCTATAAAATTAAAAGAATGTTTATCTTGCATATATAATAATAGCATTTTAATAAGTTACTTACAATTAATTACTTTTTTGAGAATCTCCAAATTGAATATTTTCTCATGTTTCATTAATTACGTAGTAGAAATATGTAGAAGATAATTGTCTATGGGGGGGAGGGGGAAAAGTATGTACTTTTCATTTATTATAAGAAACATTTGGAAATGGCTATCAATTTTTCATTTTAATGATATTTCCCGTAACTGGCTTTATTAATTACTTTAGTGTTACTTGCTATATTTATCTTATTATATAAAACAGTATCATAAATAATAAGTATACCGATAAAACGAACCTTTAACTTCCTTACTTTTTTTTCTTTTCTTTGCCTATAAGAAGTCTTAATATCTTGCAATCTTATTAAATATATTAGATGTCTGTACTTTTCTAATCGTTCTCAGAAATCTGAAATATAAAAGACGCCGAAAAATCTAATAGTTTCGTTATGGAAAAATAGGTATAAATATGCGCTATTTCATTGCAAGTTTTATGCGGACACATTATTATGACAATTTCCCATTCGCTTAGCGATGATAATACATATTATGTATTATTTATTTGTTTCTTTACTAATTCTTTACCTTTCTTTCTTCTGAATTTTCATTACAGCATGTAGCAGGATTTTATTATTTACAGCCAATCAGGAGTCTCTCCCCTATAACATTAGTTTACTTGCTTGTTTGCTTGCTTGTTTCTCCTCTCATAAGTATCTCAATATATTTGAAATTTATTTTCTTTCAATTTAAATAATCTTACCAAAAGATTTTTATTATGGTCTCTTTCTAAACGCTCGCTATACGAATTACCTGTAGAAACTTTTCTTTTCCCTTCTTCCTTTTTCTTTTTTTTTTCTTTTTTATTTCTTTCTTTTTTGTGTTTTTTTTTTTTTTTTTTTTTAATAAAATCGTTGTCGATTATTATTCTATTAATTTCTACCACCAACACATGTTTACATTCGCTTTTATGAATAAAAATTATTATAAAGAAGTATTGTAGAACTGTGGTTTTCCTATCCGACATTTGTTTATAAGATAACAAAATCTAGTGCATTTAAAAATGTCAATGAAACTTGTAAAATACATCCAATATACTTTTGCTTTCATTACTGCCAAGAAAAGGCTGGATATTTATTATCCATGGAAAGGCAACACGAAAGAATTCTGATATACTATATCAAAATGGATGAATTTGTTTACTCCGTTATTCATCCAAAAATCCTTATCTACAATATTAATACTAATTTACATTTTTCCTTCTTATTTTAAAAAAAAGAAAAAAAAAAGAAAAATCTTATTTATATGTTAAATTAAATCAACATTTTGTCCATACAAAGAAACAACTACATCTATGATTAATGGATAATTCATAAATTTGAAAACAAACAATGATTGAAAAATAAATCATTTACATACTCTGATATCCTCATTGAATCAAGGAACAGAATGCGTTGTTATATATTTTATCCAATTTTTAAGTGCTTTGTTGTACCTTATGATTTTTTTTCAATATAAAAATTATTGGTACGTGTTCATTTAAAATACATCAAATAAAAAGTAACGTAAAGTTCATTACAATTATTTTTCTAACGTGTTATGGTATATACAATAGTATAAGTACATTCTGTAATTACATAAAATACCATAATCAAATGAAATCTAGAGTTTCTTTTTATGAAATTGATCTACATTTATTAACAGATCTTACAACATATTTGAGAGCGTATTGTTACTAATATAAATGCAGCGAGATGATTTACACAGATAGAGACAGACAGAGAGAGAAAGAAAGAGAAAGAGAGAAAGAAAGAAAGAAAAAGAACAAAATGCTCTATGATACATATATTTATGAAAATATTATATATTTCCTAATAGTTTTTAAAAACTAGGATCATCTTCTGCATATAGAATTTATAAAATAAAACGATGATAGAAGAAAAAAAAATTAATGAATAAACTTATCAATAATGTATTTATAAATTGATAACAAATTTCTATATAATGTTAACGCGAAGTAATTTTTTAAGAACACACAAAAATGTATGGAATACACCTGTTTGATCATTTTAAAAACATTATTTATAATAATATCAATTACATAATGCACAAAGGTTTAATCGATCATATTATTTTCTCGTCAGTTTTTTTAATTCAATATATATTTATTAATGAGTGAAAAATCTGTACTCTCAGATAATGCAAAATTATACTAAAAAGTTCTTTTTATCCATTTTTAATACATATATATATTAAAATATATATATATATATACTTTAAAAAAAAAAATAAAAAATAAATAATCCATGTATAATAACTCCGTTGAGATATTTAATGGCATAAATTTCTAAATTCTCTCTCAATGATCTATCAGCGGGATTATTATTTTTATTTATTTATTTATTTAAAAATGAAAAATGAAAAAAAAGAAACATATTCGCAATTCAACATAAAATAATGTGCGCGTATTAAATTATTTTTTATCGTAGAGTTTTTAAACATAGCCCCAAAGAAGAAAAAAAAAAAAAAAAGAAAAGCCACCCAGAAGTAACTTAGAAGAAAGCATGATATATTTTTCTTTTTTCTTAATATTATATAATTAATTCTTTCAATTTTTCTGCTTTTTTTTCTTTTTCATGTTTATAAAAAAAAAAAAACAAAAAGAAAAAAAAACTTATATCGAATATTTTGATTAAAATGTATTATCATTATCATTATCATTACCATTATCATTATTATTATGCACAAGAGAAAAGTTAGGGATATTAAATTGTAATATTTTTCTCAATTATTTATTATTTATGTGCTCTTTTTCATAATTATATCCAATTTCGTTTCTAACAGGATTGTCCCTATATTTAATATATATATATATATTATATATTATATATTATATATATATATATATTATTTAATAATACTAGTATTATAATAACATATTTTATTATAAAAACAAATATTACTTTTTCTTTCTTTCTTTCTTTCTTTCTTTCATTTTTGTTCTCTTTATGGCCAATATCCGTAACTTTCTTGTTTCGCGATTAAACAACTGTCAGTTTACTAAAATATTAGTATCTTTAAATCGAGTTTCTTAATACATACGTGGATATTACACACATTTCCTTTCTTTATTTTCTATTTTTCTTTTTTTTTTTTTTACAAAATATAGTTGGTCTCTCAATGTTCCAAGAGACCAATAAATCATAAGTAATGTACAATTAGACGCTTTTGAGTGGGGTTGGGGAAGGAGGGAAGAATGAGAAAATGACAGAGTGAAAAATAGAGAGAGAGAGAGTGAGAGAGAGTGAGAGAAAGAGATGATTCAGTACGTGTTGCATTTTCATTCTGAACGATCTATTATTTTCTTTTATTATTTGGCAGTAATAAAAGTATTCAAGGACAATGGCTTAGCACCGATACTTATAACGTGAAATTGCGTTTCTGTTATAATCTCACAAAAATGTTCTCTTCCTTTTTTTTTTCTTTTTTTCTTTTTGTATTGTTTATACACTCTTGTATCGGGGTGGAGAGAGAGAGAGAGAGAGAGAGAGAGACAGAGAGAGGGGACTGACTTCTTCTTTTTTTTTCGTAACTCCTACGACGACAATTTTGCTTTTTATTTTTTCTCTTCTTCTCTTTCTTCATTCAGTTAAAACTTTAAAATTGATTAATAAATATTTGATTGATTAATTAAAAATGAAAAAAAAAATAACTATATATATATATAGATAATTATTAATTTAATAATAAATTAAAAATGATATTATACCGATGTTTTTTTTATTGACGTAATAACACATCCACCAATTTGGAATAGTTAAAAGAAAAAAAAAAGAATAAAGAAACGTGTTGATATTTGTTGATGCAAGTGTGAATATATCCTGTATATATATATGTCTTACCATTTATAGAAATACTATAAACATGGAAAAACTTGCTTAACTTCAAAATAATTACCTCTTGTCATTTATTAATGGTATTTCATACTGTCTTTACAGAATATTTCCGCTTACTTAGCGAAATAATAGGAGGATAACGGTGAGTGAAAATCGTGGTACAGAAAGACCTTGTATTTATATAGAACATTTAAAATACTTTTTAAATTCTTATGTTTTTTTTTATACGTCGATCATTCTACTTATGGACACCTTTCTTTTATTCATCTTCATCTTTATCTTCATCTTCTTCTTCTTTTTCTTCTTTTTCTTCTTCTTCTTCTTCTTTTATTTATTTCTTTCTTTTTTGCCATTAATCCCCTCTTATCGCAGTATCAATTTTTGTATTTATTTGCATACATATTATATATCACGTTGTTTTTGCTCAAACAATACACTTTTTTTTCATTATCGTTGTTAGGCGTGTGTTGTCAGCGGAAATGAAATAATGAATATAGCATTTCGTTTGAGTTATAAAAAAAGTCAAATACGACGACAGGCTCACGAAAAATTATCGCCCGATGTGTCTGATTTCACTTTCTTTTGCGGAGAACTTACTTGCGAACGTATATCGGAAGCAGGTCGTTTGACCTGCGGATTGCTTTTAACAGCTGTAGTTGGATCTGCTAATAAAATAAATATATCTATTTTATTTATCTGATAATTATATATAAATCAAGTTTTAATAGGAAGTTAAACTTAACACATTGTTGACTAGCCACGAGTAAACTCGTCTCGTGATGCAAAAATGTTGCTGACTAGTTTTACAAGCTAATCGATGCACCTTTGTTTCGTGCAAATCAATAATAATCAATGACAAAAAATAAACTCTAAGAAATTCTGCCAATTAACAATGTGTTAAGGAAATCATTATAATTATCTAATATAAGATTTAATCAAAATAAAATAATATAAATAAATGTATCTAACTAACCTTGTAACCACCTAACTTGTGTTGCTGGTCCGTATCCTTTATCATTTCTTGCTGCTATTCTAAAGATTATGGCCGGTTTTGTGGTAGTATCCACATGAGCGTTACTTAGCGAACTATTATTCACAGAACAGGAATTGTTTGAACCACAATATACTCTAATGAAAGCTAATTGATTTGGTGTTGGCGGTTTTGGTTCTCCTTCATTGTTTGATGATGTTGTTGGAACAGTAGTTTTAACTGCCAAATAGACAGAATATTCTAATATGGGTCCCACGTTACTAGGTGGTGGTTCCCAAGATATTTGAGCACCCTCTGTAGATTTAGAAATTTTAATAGCGCTTGGAGCACCCGGAAATCCTGGAAGACACGTCTTGAATGCCGATACCTGTTAACAATAATAAATTAATATTATGTAGCATAATTTAATAAATCAACCAATGATATATAAATGTTCATTAATAGAACTAATAAAAAATTTATCAAATTGACCTCGCTCCAGGCACTTTGTCCGCAACTATTTACAGCTGCAACTCGGAATTTATAGGCAGTTCCAGGTTCGAGAGGTATCTTTGTTCTTCCTTTAAAAACATCCATCGTTAATTGCTGCGTTATATCCAATGGTTCATCTCCAGGAAGATAATAATGCTGTACTGTAAAAGATGATCCTTTTATGACTCCTACGTCATACCACTTGGCTTCTTTTTTTTCTTCTTCACTCTGTAAGTAATTAAATTAATATTAAAAGCTTAATATTTGCATTAAATATTATATATATATATATTATTAAATAAAAACACAAGCTAACCTGTTCATTTTTAGCTTTGGCTGGTGGTTCCGCCGATCCTAAAGCAGCAGTAGCCAAAGTAGTTAATGCTGTCGAATCATCTCCGGTTTCTGATCTGTTATTATGTACTTTATCTTGCTTCAAATTATCCCTTTTTGTAACGTTTTCATCTTTACTATCCACTTTTACAGTCGGTGTTGACTTCTGAGAAGCATCAGATTCTTTCAATACCGAAGCTATACCATTGATACTCGATGCCGGTACATCAGGAACTTGATCATGTTCCATAGATTCATCTGACTCTTCTTCTTCCTCCTCTTCTTCTTCTTCCTCTTCTTCTTCTTCTTCCTCCTCCTCTTCTTCTAACTTCATTTGTAATTCTGTCGGAATAGCAGGAGTTGCATCAGGAATATTTACATCAGTTTCTTGTAAAGGATTATCAATATTCATAGGTTCGTCTTCATCTTGTGTATTATCTATCGGAGAATTCTTTTTCAAAAGTTCTCCTCTTTCCGATTCATTCATAATTTTTTTAACATTTTCTATTTCTTGGTTTTCATCTGGAGAGATATGTGATTGATGTAAAACATTGTCATTGGGTGATATGTGATCAGACGTTAATGGCTTTTCCTCCGAGGAATATGAATCAAAAGGAATACTTTTTAATTCATTGCCTGTATCTTGTTGATCGTTTTTGATTTCTACTGCTTCTACTAATGTCCTAGTTATACTTTCTTCCGATTTAATTTCTCTAACCGATGGTTGTTGATCAGCAGATATTTCATTTTTTATTTGTATTTCTTCACCTGATGGATTCATTTGAGTTTTACTTTCATTAGGTAGATCCGATTCGTTAGTACTTTCTAAAGATTCTATTTTGATGTTTATTTTTTCCTTCGAATCTGTGGGTAATTCTTCGTCAATGACTGCAGAAGTAGAAGCTCCACAGGGCGGTTCTATTTTAATTTCTGTTTCCTTGATAGGAGAAACTTCCATAGAAACATTTTCTGTAACTTCAGAACTAATATTTTGTTCTGTGTCTTGAGAATCCCCAGGTGGTTGTTCATTCTGATTCTCGGGTGTAGGTTCTTCCTCTAAATCTGCTTTATTATTTTCATCTTCGGATAAAACAATATCGGATGGACCATCAACTTGTGGAATTACAAAATTTCCTTCTCCATCAACTTGCATAGATTCAGCAGCGCTCATTTGAGAAACTAAAGCTGCCGCCGTTGTTGCCTCGTTACCATTACAACTATCTTCTGTTTTTCCATCGCCTTCTGTAACATCATCTGTAGTTACCATGAAAGATAGACCACCTGATGGTTCTTGAACAGGATCTATTAAACCTGCTTCTGCCGCAAGAGCAGCTAAAGCTGCGTCTGTGGTAGCTGGACCATCCGAAGTGGATGCTACAATTTTCAATGATACATCCATAGAGCTGTTTCATCCAAGCAACGATGATGATAGACTTCTATAGAGTATTTTTCATTAATTACTTACCCAATGAAGCTGATGGTTGCTTTTGCGGTGGAACAAAAAGCATTTTACTGGTGTCCATTGTTTCAGATGCACTGGACGTAGTAACTATTGAACTACTCGAGGGCATTAAAGTAACAGTTTTGGCACCTATGCCTCCTGACATTTGCAATGTTACAGGTTTTCCAGAAACTGCCACAGTCTCCTAAAAAAAAATATATATATCATACGAGAAAAAATTATAACAATTGGCAAATGATTCTGTACATGTATATACACACATAGAAAATAAAATATATAGGATATACTTACAGACGCCTTTTGGATTTGTGGCATTGTAACTATTTGACTTTTCCCAGGATTGAATATTGCTTGAGGATTTCCTTTAGTAGCAATAGTTACCGTCTTTGGTACACCACCCTGTCCTGGTACCGTAATGGTTATTGGCTTTCCAGCTGTAGCCCCACCCATTGCTCCAGAAGACACCACGATCATTTTGACTCCTTGTTGATTGGTTACATGATTTGTAGCGGACAGAGGTAAAACGTTAACAGGAGTGGTTAAACTACCAGTCTGACCAGAACCAGCTTGAGAGGTAGTTACAGCTTGTACAGCTCTTAAACTAGATCCTGTAGTAACAACAATAATTTGATTTGTTCTTCCAACCAAGCCACCATTCCCACCAGGTTTAGTAATCATTATCGTTTGTTTCCCACTTATATTTTGTCCTTTACTCATAGCTACAATGCTAGATGTTTTCATAGTTGTTAATATTTTAGATCCTGCGACAGTATTAGGATTAACTAGTCTCAATATTGTAGGTCCTTGATTAAGCGGCTTTGCTCCAGTCGCTTGAACAGTTTTCCCAGGAATGAGACTTACTTTAGGCACTGTGGCTACCATACCTTGGCCAGTTTTAAGAAGATGTACGATTTGGGGCTGACCAGATATATTTTGGCCTGGCTTTTGAAGTATTATTTGTTTACTCTGTTGCGGAGATGCAGTACGTAGTACCGTTGCTCCAGGCGCAGCAAAACGTATTTGCTGACCCGGTTGAACATTCTTCATTCTAATAGTATTGGCGGTGGTTTGCGGTATTACGGGTACATTATTCATACTTATTTTTGGAGTAGCAGCAGCAGCTGCAGCCAAAGCAGCAATTCCTGACATAGCAGTCGGCGTTTGACCAGTTACAGTTGTGATTGGAGTTGTTTGTTCGGTAGTTGTTACTGCCGAAGTTACCATAGGTGATCGAATTCTTATAAGATTTCCAGCCACTCTTGGAGTCATAGGATTCGTTACCTTTGGTGTAACTTGTGGTACCTTTTGGGCAGGACTTTGTACAGTCGATTGCGCTCTTATCGGAGTTTGAGGTACCGACGATCTAGCACAAGTTGGTGTAGACGGAAGAGATGCAACAGTCGTAATGGGAGGAGTTGTTACAGGTATGGTTGCAGGCGTTGCTACTGCTGATGTTGTAACAGGTGTACTAGTAGGAGCGCTGACAGTTGGAAATGTTCCAGTTGAAGTAGGTGGCATATCATATTTTTGAATTTGTAAAATATAATATTGTGCAGTAGGCGTAGCAGGCCAATTGACTTCCAATGTTTGAGTGGAAGCCCTGATAAGTTGAACGCGAGTAGGTGCAATTGGTTTGTTCACTTCGAGATACCAAAGATCTTTACAACATACCTGGCAATTAGTTTTAAAATACTGTCAATAAAATTACATTTCTTCGAATAATATTTTCAAAATAATAACTAACCCTAACCTGGTTGTTCCATGCTTTACGATAACCATCTCGTCCGGACCAAACATATAATCTACCGTGCACACCAACAGCACAATGTCCGGCTCGTGCACGTGGTATATTTTCTTCTAGAGAATCCACTGTCAGTTGTTCCCAAGTTAATGTTTCTAATAAAAAGAGAGATAAAAAATCAAAAACATTTTAAATATTGTTTATATTTCTAAAAGGGAAAAGAATAAATAAATAATAATGAAATGTTAACTCACCTAAATTTAAACATGCTAATGTGCTTGTACATTTCCATTCTTTTTCGTGCGTTGCTACTTTTACATCGTCCACAACAAGGGGTACCCATCCACCAAAAATATACATTCTATGACCAATCAAAGTGGCAGTATGGAGAGAACGCGGTAACGGGGTAGGTCCGTGAACTACCGGTTTGTTCCATGTCATGGAATCGACGTCGAGAAACCATAGGTCACCCAAACGACAACCGCTCATACCACCATAAATAACCAAGCAAGATTTACCTGTAGTACGGTCTGTATAAGCAACACCTGTGTGCGACTCCCGAGGCGGAGGCGCATGGCCATGGGTTAAAGGAATATCCCATGCTGTTGCTCCATTTGGAAGAAGTTCCAACGTATATAAATCATTCAAATATCTTGGTATATTATTTTTTGGATCTTCACTATCATTGGCCAAGCCTCCAAATAAGAAGACTCTATTCCCAATAAGGGTAAAACTGTGGCCCAACCTTGGACAAGGTGGTAGATCATGTTTAGGTGGTTTAGGTTTTAATCTTTTCCATTCCCATCTACTAGCTTGAAGCTCATAAAGTTCATTAGAGTATTTTCCATATTCGACCATTCCACCAAAAACTAATATACGTGTGCCATCGACCACAAATCCATAGGCTGCGCAACCAGGTGGAATATCACCTTTGGTTAATGGTACGAACCATTGATTAGTGGCTGTAAAAAGAAAAAAATGTTATTCTATCTAATAACATTTTTTTGTCATATATTGTTTAAATATAGCTAGAGTTAAAAGAGAGGGAACTATTTATATGTATTGATATTATTTGTAATAAATAAAAAAGAAAGAGAAAGATGCCCGGCTAGTAAACTCGAGCATAACCCTAAGTTACAGCGACAACACGACGATATCGCTTACGTTTGAAATAGGAGTGGGAATATAAAAATGAAAACTAGAGGAGGAGTAGGAGGAGGAGTAGGTTGTGTAGGAGAAGGAGGTGGGAGAAAAAGAAAGAGGGATGTGTATAGTATGGTAGAAAGAAAGACGGAGCATGAACGCGGAATGATGGGAAACACAAGCTCGGCGCAGCGTTGCGTTGCGTTTCGTTTCGTAGCGTTGCGCATAGTGGGGCGAAGATATAGCAATGGCTGCTCCCGCGCGTATAAACACGAAAAATGACATTAGTAATATAAGCTTACGATGAAACTATCACAAAATAGGATGAAATAAAGAATAAATAATAGCAATTAAAAGAAAAATTTTCATATTAATTAATGAAGGAAGCGTCAATGATTGGCAAGGCAGAGATTTGTTAGATCCCAATCGGTTCCGGCCGGTGACCGTGTCTTGTCAACGAATGCCGCCATCTTGGATCGCGGGAATCGTTAGGATCAGGCGCGCAAGGACGCAGAATACCGCGAAATTGACTCACCTGTGTTATAGACATGAAGTTCATCTACTATACCCTCGTTTCCACCACCAAAAACGACCATAAGATCCTTAATGGCTACCGCCCTATGCCCGTGTCTGGGTCTTGGCTGAGGCCCACTCGGATTTGTGATTCGCTTCCACTTTAACATGGGTACCGCCATTATGACCGTCGATCACATCATTTTCTCATGCCGCGCGACTATACACACTGTTTCCCCCAGAACCCAACCGAACGTCCCCCTGATGCTACTAAAAATCTTTTTATCTTCCTCTTTTTTTTTTGTTATGTTATGTTAGATTATTAAAGAGAAAGAGAAACTAAATAATCCCTTTTTTCTTTCTTTCTTTCTTTTATTTAATCCTATAAACTTCTTATCACACTTTCTTATCTACAGATGAAAAATTGAAAAATATATCTTCGCATAGAGGGACACAAAAAGTTGGCGCTTTCGATATACCAAAAGACCGTCTCTCTCGATTAACCAACCCGTACCTCTTAGAGACTCTAACCTCCCTTACTCTACGTGATTTTTCGGATAGATTTAATATGTTGATTATTTCACTTAACGATTATTAACTTAAATGATACACTTGTAATGTCTAAAAGAATAAGGTTACGTCGCAATCGGAAAAAAATCCGATGATCGAGAAATTGTGCGTAACGTTAACACGTATACACAGGGAGGACGCAGAGATGCGCGTATTTATTCGCGCGATGTTTACGGCACTGGTGTCTCACGTATTCTAGTGCGTATTCTGTGCCCGCTTACCAAACGCCAATGGCTTGGCCGTGTATATACTTTTCGCATTGCACAATCATCCTGCTAAGATCTAAACGCTAATAATAATTGATAGATTCTTATTCCACAATGATCCCTTCATTCAATTAATCTCTTCATATCGTTGCTTTATATTATTCTTAATTTATTCTTAAAGTTCCGTCAAACCGACTAAAAGCGGCGCGCCAAAATTTTCACTATAAGCCACTTGTCACTAAAGTCACACGCGAATACCAATAAAACAACAATCAAAATACGAATGGGTTAGCGGTTTTAAAAGATATTATAGAATCAATTTATTCTAATAAACGCGATCTGACGAAACGTACAATCGGCCTCCACGATCTTCGTCCATCATTGCACAGGACTTGCATTGCTAAGAACTAATTCTCATACCAACTGAAATAAACATAGGAACTTTTTACATTTTTTTTTCCTTTGTTAGATGCAACAATTATAAACAAATAACGGTATAGGAAAATTAATTCTACAAATCGACCCCTAGAAAAAAAATTAATTAAATACAAAATCGCGAGACAAGGTAAAGATTAATTTCAATATTATCTAATAGAAATCTTTCTAGGGTCTTACATTATAATTTCTATCGAAATACATTTTTTGATTTACACTCGTATTTAATTTTTTGACATGTGTTATTTGAAAATAATAAAAATTTAATTTACAAGATATTCATTTGTTTTATTATTTTCGATAATTCTATTAATTTACTTTAAGACGAGCACTTCCTATAGGTCCTTTAAATCTATACATGTCGTCATCCATGCTAAATGTCCCTAGATGGTTAGTAATAAATTACTAAATTAAAAACAAGGCTAAAATGGTGGTGTTTCTGAGTAAATTTAAATTAATTTCAACATACAAAATTATTATAATTCAATGGTAGAGTTGTATGAAACATATCCAAATTTAATATCTGCAATATATATTTATAAAACTATATATATATTTTGTTTCCGCTTTACAATGCGATTGCACTTATATATTCCGAGAGGAATTTATACGTAATATAAATGTAACTGAAATATATTTCTTTACTTTTCATTCAATACATTATGGTTGATATCAATTATTTGAACATTTTTTTGTAGATCATTAATATACCATAGGTAAAAAAAAGTTGACAAAATGAATGCTTTAAGGAGAAATACTTAAACTAATCAATACTTCGTATTGTGTATTAAATTGAAATTGTAATAGAAATAAATATTCGAAGATACTGAAATGCAATCTTATGATACTAATGTTTTACTAAATAATATAATATAATTACATATGTATTTTTAATCCAATGCACTCTTTGCCGATCTCTGCAACTTCGCAAACTCTGCATAACGAATCTTTAAACTGTGGTTGATAGCTTGCTCCGCAAAGTGGACATTTCACTTCTTGTTTTCCTCTATAAATTGGAGTAAATGTGCACGCGCATAACGAGAATGGATTATGTTCGTCATAAGCCAATTGATGCTCATCACTTGGATTTTTATCACATGCCTAAAAAAGAATAATATATATATAAAGTGAATTCCTATTAAATATTATACATTTATCCATGCAATAATAAATAAAAATTGAACCTGTAGAAGTTTGCGAACTTGCAGCGCCAATTCAGGTTTAGGACCAAGTTCGAGCAATCTTCTAGCGAAAGAACCAGCAGTTTTGTAATTCTTTAACTTGAAAAATATATTAGCAGCTATTCTTAAAGTTAAAATTTGATGAATTGGTTGCAAATTACAATGAGTAAAATACGCTGCCATTTCGCAAATTCGTTTTTGCTCGGCTAATGTATTTTTGGGTAGATTTTTCCTTTCCGTTTCCATTTTTAAACCTAAAATATATTCTCGACATATTTGAATTAATTGTTGAGCTTCCGCGATATCTTGTCTAGTATCAACAACTAATAATGGAATGCTAAGTAATATTGCCTGAAGTTTTTCTATCGCTTCGGAAAATTTCCCTCCTGTCGTTAATTGATAACAAACTTGAAGTCTTTGAACTAAATCTGTTAGGTGTAATCCAACTGCAGGTAAATTAGTTTTCGCCGTAGCATCTTTCCAATTTCTTTGAGGATATCCGTATAATGATAATATATTTGGTAAAGATGCAAACGATGTCCTGGCACGAATATACGTATTTAAAAAAAGAGATTGATAAGGCGCAAATTCAACTACGCCAACTTGACTATTCAATAATCTAAAAGCTGTTTCAAAAGATCCAGCTAATATATGATCAACACTCAGCTGAGAATTATTAACCCAGTGTTGCGTCTGTGACACTCCTCTTGTCGGAATAGCATAATAGCTTCCATCCTCGGATAATGGAATTGAATTTTCGAGTTCTGGAGGAAGATCTACATCTTCTACATCCCAACCGGCTGTATCTTCACCTTCCACGTTAGGTTCCGCTACATCGATACCTTCTTCATCGTCAATTCCTAATTCTTCATCATTGCCCCAACTATCTGCAATTACTGCAGTGTCATCTTCTGGAGCCAAAGCTGCAGCCACTTGACTCTTGCCACGAGACATCATAGCGCTTTCGAAGAACCCTTTCAAAACGGTCAACAACGGCCAATTATTTTCTGCTTGTTGAATAGGTACTGGTGGGTGAAGATATACAGCTTCTTTTTCTAGCGCTGAAAGCTCATCTTGCATAGAGCTATACTGAATGTCATCGTCTTCGTTTGAAATTCCATGAATTTTTTTCCGTCACATAGGCTAACGACGCTTGACCAGAGTTCTACAATACAAATGAAGAGACAAATAAATCGCAATGAGTATATATGATACTCTAAAAAGAGAAAGAGAGAAAAGAAAATTATACCTTCAAGATTTTTGCTCGTTCATAAATGTCACCAAGTAGCAAGCTACCTTGATATTGTCCAGATACATCTTTTCGAATTTCCGCAATCTTGATCATCTTACGCAACTTTTCTAAATTCCCAGTAATGAGATAAAGAAACGACAATTTCTCAAAATTCTTAGTTCTTTGATAACACATTTCTACAACTTGATGATTGCCTTGCATTAAAGCAGCCTGTGCTAAACTTTCCCAACATGATTTTTGATCTAAAGATCTTGCTGCCTCCAAAGCAACTTCAATATTACCACATTCGAGAGCAAGTCCGAATCTTGTTTTTTCATCTTTAACAAAATGTAATGCAACTTCTGGATATCCTTTTTGTTGCAAATATGCTATTATAGATTGACCTACAAGATTAGCCGTACGAACCATATGCAACACTTCTTCGTATTTTCTGTTAATAAGTGCTAATTTGAATTTATATTCTGTCGGATCTATACGTAAAATTCTTGGTCTACATTCTCTGTCAAGACAATATACTTGGTTTCCTTTTACTCTGGTCACATAAATAGGTAAATCCAACGTACGAATGATACCATGATCACCATTATTAATTGCATATTTGATATGATTGCTAGTAGTATATATAAATACTCCAGAATCATCCCAAGCTCCAGATTTGACTCTTGTATTTTCAGGAATAGAACAGAGAGATACTAATTTGCGATTACAAATGTTAACTGTGTGCTTAGCCAACAGAGCTACATGTGACATATCGTTAGACCAAACCACATATCTACATTTAGAAATTTTTACTTCAGCTAATGTTCTCTTCTGCTGGACATCAAAGAGCGTGACTTGGTCTGCATCTCTTAAGAGTAACATACCTGTACCAGCATAAAATATTTCATCACAATTTGGGATCTGTACTTTCTTTGTTACTTCATTTTTTAAATTCTTTATGACCAACTGAAAAAAAAAATGCTTGTTGTCGCTTGATCCGAAGAAAAGAAATAGTTTAATTAATAATAATTATAATATTTTCATACCGAGTATGCTCTATCTAAAACTGCAAAACGATTCCTAGCAACCCAAATGGCGGTAACACCGGAAGCACGTTTAGTATCGGCATCTGTACTGGAATCACCTTCGCGTGGTATCACATAAAGATCATAAGTACTATTCTCAATATTTGAAGGTGATCTTGTACATATAAGAACAGCATTTTCTGCTTGATTGAATGACATGCTATACGGGGGCGTCTTTCCTCCGCCACGAATTTGCATCACTGAAGTATCTTTAGAAGTAGTAAAATCTAATTTACGAAGAAAACGTTCCTTTACGTAATAAAGTAGATTTCCATAGAATGCATAAGCTGGTCTTTCCCTCTCCAATTTGAAGATTATCATGCCAGAGTCATGACCGGCAGCAAACAAATTTAAAGTAGGATGCGCTGCAAGTACCCAAAATCTTTCATGTTCTCTTCTAAATGTATGCAAGCACGTGCGTTTAGTCATATCCCATACTCTTATGCTTTTATCTTCCGAATTAGATAGAATTAAGTCTTGCCTAGGATGAAATAAAACGCAAGAAACGTTATTATAGTGTCCCCTGCAAGCATCTACCTCCCAAGCTTTAGCATCGTTCATACGCCACATCTTAATTTGACGATCATCGGCTCCTGAGACAATTAATGGTAATGTTGGATGGAAACAAGCCCAGTTAACACCTCGGTCATGACCTTCCAAAACATGTTTGACTACGGCATCTGCTTGTCCAAACAGATCCGTAGCTCCAGGATTCTTCAAGTGATCCTCTAAACCACCTGGTCCAGGTGCTACATTTTTTTTACGTAATCCAGATATATCCCAAACTCTAACAGATTGATCCAATGATGCAGATACAATAATATCTTCGGTCGGATGAAATTGAGCACACATTACATAGTGATTATGACCAGTTAAAACACAAATACAAGTACGGCTCTGCCAATTCCAGATACGTATGGTCTGGTCATCTGAAGCACTCAGGATCCATGGATATTCTTGATGAAACACTGTTGACCTAATATAATCCAGATGGCCTAATAATGTAAAAATACACCTACGTTGCTTATAGTTCCATACTTTGATTTTATAATCATCGCCACCGGATACAAACAAAGGTTGTTGACTATGGAAACATATTCCTCTTACAGGACCGTCGTGTTCATCGAATTTGTCCAAGAGAGTACACATGCGATAATCCCATAATTGTACAACCCCATTGTGTAAACTACAATAAAATATATATACACGTATATTTTAAAACCACACCAAAATCAATTGACAGTTGTAGAGAGAGATACGTTATTAATAAAAAGAAATAATTACCTAGCAAGGACCCACGGACGTTTTGGATGAAAAGATAAACCTTTAACTCGAGCCGATTTTGTTTCAAATTTGGTTAACATTTTGTTAATTATAATATAATTACAATAATTCCACAGATATCAATAAATTTGTCAAGTTACAACCAGCAAGACACGTCATTGCACGTTATTAAATGGACTGAATTTATAAACGATATAGATTACTCTCTCTAAATCACTTTTTATTTTCGTTATAAAATAACGCCGGTAGGGGGAACCAAAAACGACGGATACTAAGCATATGCGTATCGGCCTTCCGGTAACGCATGTTCATCGACCAATCAGAAATGACGAGGATTAGTTGCATATAACTACCTGAATATTCTATCTCACTTTTATTCTGACTACATAACCACTCAGAGACAACCTAAAATATCTTACATAACTTCATAACTATATTAATTATTTGATATATTATTTTTTTGATTATTATTGAAAATAATGAAATGTATTTAAGAGAAATTTTATTTTTGTTTAATATACAGTCTAGATTTTGAATTTCTTATACAGGCAGATAAATATACAATTATTCTATGCCTACCTGACATGATTCTATCGATTAGATTATCAATATAATTTAATGGTACTTGTAATTTCTGTGATTCTCTGTAAAAAAGGAACAAAGCTAAATTAAATGGTACATATTAATTAATTTTCTTCAAAGGACATACATCATTAACTGTTAACTTACTAATTCTCTGGTAATTTATTACATAGAAAAGCATTGACGTTCCTACTGCCATTTGAAAAAACGGAGCTATACCAGCACGTACAGGAAATACAAATCTATGTTGCCAATGCCAATATGCTGTAAAGAAAGAAACCTTATTTTTATTACATATGTATGTATGTAGTAAATATCAAGTTATATAATTAAAATAACAATCCAGAGGATTATCTAATAAAGGTGAAAAGGTTTACCACGAGAAATCGCTGATGTCATAGCAAAAGGATGAAAATTTCTTCTACGAAGCCAATTTGACAATTCGCCTATTTTCACATCACCAAAAGGAGTATCAGCTGTAAAAATGTCATTAGAAATTAATAAGATATATATGTGTGTATATATATACATTTATTATATATACGAATAGATAATATAAAAAATGAAACATACGTTTTCCATAATAACGAGCTGGATCATAAGGACCATGCTTTGCTCTATCATATTCAGCGGGATAATCGCCAAAACCCATGATAAACAATTAAACAAATATTTCGATTAAAGATTAAATTCCTTCTCGTGCAACTACCAAGTAATCACCATTCTACTTATCTTCACATAATATGCCATCTCTAGAGGCGTAACTGCAATCCAACCGTCCTCCTATTGGTGAATATTAATAGCCAATCAGAATGGCTACAATTTGAACGGTTCAAAAATTCATTTTTTCTGTCTCAACTCCCTCCCATCTCACTCCCTGTTTTCTATTTTATAATGTACCTTTTAAATTTCATTTAATGCATATTTTTCTTTTTAATAATAAAAAATAAATCTAGGAATGAAAATAAATAAATAAATCAAATTTAATCCAACTTAATAATTAATTATGATACAGAATTATAAGAAAAAAAAGGATATAAAAGTAAATGATATGATTTATGTTATAATTATAATATATTTCTATATTTACATTTAATTTTTTAAATAACGTAAGATTTCATGTCCATTTAACCAAGGAATGATTGTTGCTTTTACGGGACGTGTGATGTCGTCTGTTTGATATTCTTTTAATTTTTTCAAAAGTGGATAATCTATTCTAGGAAATGCTAAATCATTTTCAGACAAACGTAATATCGGACATAGATCGTTTTTTCCATCTCCTATGTATGCAATTTTCTTAAAACTAATTCCTTCCTCCAATCTTTCCTTAATATAATTTTCTAATATATGACCTTTACATAAATTGATCATGCTTAGTTTACAAAAATCTTGAACATGATACATGTTTATCTTGATCATACCATCGTCAGAAATTTGTGCAGGATTGGTAAATACTTTGCTAATCAAATTGTCTAATAGTCTACTTTTTAACCATATATCTATTAATAATGAATTAGAATCACTGATAATAATGATTTCATATCCGAGAATATGTAATTCCTTTATAAGAACATCAAATCCAGGAGTAGGTGGTATTTCGATTATAGCAGATTCTATTTCCTTTAATCCAATTGAATTTTTATGAAGCAATTCAAAGATTTTGTTCATGTACAGCGTCCATCCATTTTGAAGATACAAGTTTTGTACCTCCTCGGTTAATTGATCTTCTGGTAATAATTTACGAACGATTAAATCTGTATTGTCGTCAACGATTGTATGATCAAAATCAAATACAATTAAGCCAGGCAAATTCATCTATAAAAAAATTATTACAATTATTATTATTATTATTATTATTATTATTATTATTATTTTATTATTACATTGTATAGATCCTTATCTCATTGTAGACAAACAACATTTAATTATACATAAGTATGCACCTTCTTGTAGGATTAATATATTGGAAATAAAATATTTGAATTTCATTCGAGATATTTTATATAAATCCCGTGTTAAAAGATTAAACCCAAATAACAACAAATGTTACTGATTTGTTCCCACGCATGAAAGATATCGTAGTAACTGGAAAGATGGTGGTAATCGTATGAGGGGTGGGAGAAGAGAAGCAACACATCTTTCAATCAATTTGCGCGTGTATTATTGTGATTATAATTTAAGTGATTGAAAATTTAGTTAAATTAATTTTTGATGAACTATTAAATATGATGTCTGGAAGATCTGCAGTAACAGGTTAATATTTCTATAAATATATACATTTTTCTTCTTATTGTTAAATATATTGGTTACTTAAATGTGTAGGTTATAATTTATAAATCTCTGTATATACTGCTTGGTACTTTTGTTTCTCTAAGGATATTTATTTTATTCGCTTGAATAAAATAAAGGCACGTGTTATATGTATATATAATAATATGAATTCTATTTGAAATAAAAATATTTTATTTTACAGAAAACCCTTTAGGATTTTCCTGGCACGACAGTGCGTGGATTCCTGTACTTAATCCAAGTAATATAATGGATTACTTTTCTGAAAGGAGTAATCCTTTTTATGACAGAACATGTAATAATGAAATAGTTAAAATGCAACGTCTAAGTTCTGATCAATTAACGTAAGAATATCTTAAATTTAGATTGAAATAATTCTATTTAATCCTCTATAAGCACCATGGATTTTATTAACGTCAAAACAAAATATGAAAAAATTGATGAATACTCTTAAGTAATTTTTAGAGTATTGATTAATAGTTTACTGATTTATTTGAAACTTTAATTTAAAAATAAAAATATTTGTTTAAACGTGGTAAGATCACAATAGTGTCGATGGAGAGTTAAATTGAGCATGTATTATAAAAATAATATTTTTAAAGTGAATAACACGAAATAAATGATTGACGATGATTCTTTTAGGAATATGACAGGCTTGGAATATATTCTTTTACACGTTCAAGAACCTATTTTGTATGTAATTAGAAAACAACACCGTCATTCTCCTACTTTGGCTGCGCCGCTTGCTGATTATTATATTATCGCAGGTGTTGTATATCAAGCACCAGATTTGGCATCTATTGTTAGTTCAAAATTGGTAAGTATTAATAAATAAATATGAGAGAATATATTCTCAATATGTGGGGTCAGCTTGTTAATATATATAGTTCAATTACTTTGATACAGCTTTCTACAGTTCATCATTTACAATCTGCGTTTGAAGAAGCTAGTTCATGTTCCCGCTACCATCCTAGTAAAGGATATTATTGGGATTTTAAAAATGGTAAATCCATTACTGCTAAAAAAGAAACACCTGTACGCGAAGAACCAAGTTCATTATTTCAGCGTCAAAGAGTGGATATGTTACTTGGAGAACTTACGCGCAAATTTCCTTTACCTGTACCAAAACCAGCTCATCAAGCAACAGAAACTAGTAAGCGATCGAATCATTATATTATGCATCGTATAATGATATGCAAACAAAAAATTCATCACAGTTGAATATTATTTATTGCTTTACAGCCATTGATATTAAACAAGAAGTGAAGGTTGAAAAGAAAGATATGAAACCGCCGCCAGAAAAAAAGCCTAGAGCAAATTAAATAGGAAACTTTGTACAAATTTATCAAAGATATCAACATCCTAATGTGATATATGAATTCTAAGTAAGTAGAATTATTTTTTTTTATACGAGGATAATAATTTTTTTAAGTATAATTACCATATGAGCATGTATGTATATATGTATGATTAATTAAAATAATAAAATAAATAATATGTGTATATATAAATAAATATAAAGGAGATTTATATACATTTACATGGTATTAATATATACAAGATATTCCAGTTTTATCCGCCGGACGTTACCAACATATTCTGCATGCAAATATTAGACAAAAATGTTATATAAACATAATAAGCTCTTAAATGTTTTATTCAAATGTTTGTAACTTTCGGTGGGAAATAAACTGGGACACTCTATGTATATATATGTATATTTAGATATAAGTGATTCCAATGTTTTTCATTGATAGATAGTTTTTAATCGATAGATGAGAATAGATGATAAGATGATAGACGAAAGGGTACTCTCGCGCAACGAATTTATTTAACGTTTAATTTCATACGGCATTATTATGCCAATATTATTTCAATTATTAAATAATTTAAATTTTTGATAGAAATTTATCACTTCAATAAATTATTTTCAATTATAGAAATAGATTAGATTGAAGAGGAGAGCGAATGATGTGCGACAATAACGTGTGCAATGATTGTTTAGAAACTGAAATCCTTCAAGATGAAAATGATACTTTCGATGAATTTATCACAAATTTGCAACATCAAAAATGTAAAGTAATACAACTAGTAAGAAGACAAATACATAACTTCAAGGATATGCAAGTACGATTTTTTTTTATCTGTAATATATATGTTACGGTTTATGTATTACTTTGGGCATTGTATAAATTGTCCAGTTATTCTATATTTTGGTTGATCTATAAAATGTAATTCAGTGGGGGGTACGTTATAGCATATATATTACCAAAATAAAGACTGGTAAATATTTGAAATAATTTCTAATTTATATTCTTTCGTAATCTTTGATACGAGATTAATTTCAATATATAAAAGGAAAATAAAGAAAAAAGAAAAAGGACGGGGTATATTCGATCAATACTTAGAGCTTAATATTAATATAAATGTTATAAGATAATTACATTCATTCGTACCGATGATAAATATAATATAATACCATTATGTGTTATATACAAGTAATATATTAATACTACTTACGAATCAAGTGCCAATTTTTATTGTAACAGATTTTACCAGTTGCAAATAACATCATGCATGAAAAAATGATTTTTTATAAAATGGAAGGTAAATCGTTTAACGAAGAAATTAATCGAACAACAGGAGAAGTACCAGTATCATCCTTATTTCGTAGAGTTTCTCAATCATTGATAATGTCATCTCAAACCTGGATGGAATACATTTACTCGCTTTTATGTAGCAGATTTATTCTGGCAACATTATTTGTCGGTGCCTTGTTGTTGCTTTTTATCTGCTGTGGTTTTCTTAAAGCATTTCTTTGCGGCAATAATCGATTTTATTTAACATTATTTAGATTATTTCATACTAAACGTACAATATTTTGAAAACTTATTGATTTTGATAATGGGAATATAGATATGTTTATGCCAATTTGGTGTCAACATCGCAGTATACCTTCAGAGACAAATCTAATTTATATTATCACATATGCGTTTTATAAAACATTCAAAAATCTCTCAGATCTATTATCTTTTTTTCTTTGTATGTGGTATGTTTCATCGTAATTTTTTTTTTTTTTTTATTATTATTTTCTCTTTTTTTTTCCTTTTTTTTTTTCTTTCTATTTATAATTTTTTATTTGTTGTTTTTGGTATACTTATTTTAATCTCGATATAAAGATTATAGCATTTTAAAACGACGATACCAACCTTTTACATCTTGTTTTTTTTTTTTTTTATCGAATATTATTACGTCACTTTGTCTCTTTCTTGTATTATAATAAAAATCATATTGTGTAAATAGTATTATCAAAATATGTACAAAAGATATTATTATTATTATTATTATTAATATGAATTTGATGAAATTAATTTAGTAAATGAAAGTTAAATAAGATTATTCGTTGTAACTTAAAGTTCGTCGATTAATATTCGTTGTAGATTACAGATAATGTGTTTTTAATTGAAAAAATCAATATGAATAATATTTAAATAATAAAAGACTTGCAAGACTTGACACAAAATATATTAGACTTGGAATAATACATCACGTGTAGCGTTTAATTTAAATTATGCGATTAGTCATTTTGATGTACTTTTTTTTTAATTACGTCAATATCCACAAATCGCTTGGTAATTGATTTTATTAGAAGACATCTCTCTCTCTCTCTCCCTCTCCCTCTCTCTCTTGCGATTAGATGACATGTGTGATTCTTCGTCAAAGTGTGTTCGAATGATTTTGTAGATTATGAAATTGGCCATCTTGATATGTTTGTCTTCATCTATTCGAAAAATTTTACACGCAACTTTCTGGACCAGGTATAGAATTTGCGATAATAATTTCTTTCATTAAGTTGCGATCAGTTTTAAAACTTATTGGTTCCCACGGTCTTGTGGAAAATGGATTTAGCTGTAATCAAAATATTTGCTAAAATTGAATATAATTAACAATCGGCAATAATAATTTAATCGAACAGTTAACGAAAATGCTTTGTAAACTGATTAATTAATAATCTCCTCGTATCTAAATTATATAAGTTGTAAAAACTGAATTGAAAGAAATTTTAAGGAATTTTATCAATTTTGCTAATAAATAATTATTGCACTTACATTACATCTGTTTGTTTGAAGGCCTTGTTTGTGGATATCGTATGGCGCAAACAATGTGTCCGGTCTAACTGGTAAAAATAATTGTGGCTCCCGTTTAATTTTTTCTTGATCTGTATAAAAAGAAAGTTATCTATTAGATAAGTTATCTTACAATAAAATATATATTTTACGATGATTCACCTTGAGGTGATTGTATGATATCAGGTTGTTTATTAAGTGCATAATCAGTGACTTGTTTCAATGTGTATTCAACGAAATAAGTATGGTCCCCGTGAGTAACGTCAAGCATCGAGTTGTTTCTTGAGTCTGGGGGGGTTATCATTGGTTGTTTCATGTATGGTTCGATGTGGGCAGGTGATGTACTACCTCGACGTCGATAAATTATAATCGTAACGAAAAGTAGTGCCATTAGAAAAACCATTAAAATTCCGATAAATAATATAATTAATGGAATCATATTAACTCCACTGTCTGAAAAATCAATCAAATAAATTATTTTCGATAGAAAGACAATTAGAATGTGATTTATTCTTTACTCTTGTATACTTTTATATATACCTGTATGCTTTTCCGAATCTTTTAATGTAATATCTTCCAATAAAAACACTTCGCTTCGACCCTTGGCATTAACAGCATATGCAACTAAATAAAAATGTGTCGCAGGCAATAGATCTGCAACCATTATTCGAAAAATTGGAAGGTCTATGGATATACTAGAAACATTGAGACGCAAGTTATCGGAATCATCTTCATAAGCCTCTAAACGAAATTCTTGAGGAAGTCCGCCATTATATCCTGGTACACATTCGACTTCTAATATCTCGGAACTTTGATTTAATGAAGCTTTTATAGTACAATTGTTTAAAGGACTTGGCTTTGCTATAAAAACAATAATCAACAAACAATCATATTCATATTAAATTTATCTTTATAAATATAATCATTATCAATATTACCTGCAGGAATGACGTGATAAGTGCACGGTGTTTCTTGTTTACCTATCGCATTTCTACCCCAACACGTTAGAGCTCCGTAATCTCTTTCAGAAACTGGTGTATAAATGAGTTCGCTTGTGGTACCGTTGTTACTGTCTAATTTAGCCGGAGCTACTTCGAAATTTTCACCGCTGTTATTAAATTCCCAAAAGAAATCTACTTCGTTAGGATCTGCGTCAACTTCGCATCTAACTTTTACCGATTCTTCCAAGGATGCTCCAATTACTGTTGGACTTGTTTTACAAACAGGTGCGACTGTAAAGAGTCCGAAAATATTACGCGTAAATCCACATCCCCCGTTCTCTCCTCTCTCGAATCTTATGATTAATAAATAACATTTATATGTTAGTTATTATGTTCGTACACTTACATTGTATTCTTAAAGGAACAACAGGGCTTGTAGTTTCTCCACGATCGTTACTGGCAAGGCACGTATAATTTCCCGCATTGTCACGTCCTATACTTTGAAGCACGAGACTCTGCGTACTCATTATTATCCCAGCAGAATAATTTTGAGTTAATACCGCACCCTAATAAGGAAACATTTGTTATCAAATATAATTCGTTAATCAATTTTAAAATTTGTATTTTTTTTTTTTTACGTTATATCTCCAAGTTATTTTATGATGTTCAGGATTGGCTCGAACTTTACATTCGAAATAAACGTCATCGCCTTCTTTTATATTTTCTGCCTTCAATGTACTTCCCAGATGTAGTTGTACTTTTGGCGGAACTGTAAATAATTGTCATTGATATTAATTGTCAAAGAAAATAGGTGATTCTTTTAAACATACTCACAGATAACGTTTAATTGGAAGAAATCTTCTAAATATGTATCAGGCAATTCAGGATTTTCACCTCGACATTTGAGAATTTTAGAATTGTCATCAGGTATGGGACTGAATATTAACGTACTTAATACTACCGAAGAATTACCATCATCTAATACCTGTTTAGTTTACATTTAAACCAAAAAAATTTATATATATATATATATTATTTATATCTACATTTTTAATATATAACGAAATATTGACCTTGGTATTTTGAAAGGGAATGTTTCCTTTTAACCATGTAACTCTTGCTCGGGGATGTGATCCTGCAGTTTCACAGCCTATAGAATAATCCTTATCCGTTTCTAGGACTGATGGTTTTGATAATATTTTTACGGACAGTGGTTTTACTAAGGGAAATAGAAATAAAGTACATAATTATCGTTGGATTGTTTAAGAAGTTCGCGTTATTTCATCTGTAAAACATTTTTGTTGTATTTTTAACCCTTTCGTTACAAATGCCGAATATAATCAACATCCATGCGTATACAGGTGCCTACCCGTAGGCGCAAATCATCGTACCTCGCAGATGACCCCCGTACTATACGCGGGGAATGGACTCATTTGTGGAATGGACTGATGTAACGAAAGGGTTAAGCGTATTCTATGCTCAAAACATTTTTACGAAAAAAAACCCTTAGACACCCTGAACAATATTATACAGGGAAACGAACGTATTAGTTTAAATATATTTGTTGAAAGGATAGATCAGAGTATTATTTGTAGATATTGAAAAACTTACAGTAAATATCTAAAAGGACACTCTTTTCCAAAGGAGGTATGAGATTTGTATTGGCAGCTCGACATTTGTACATGGTGTTACGATGCTCCCTTCGTAATTGAGGTACAGTCAATTTACTAACAACGATATTTTGTTCTATTTCTTCTAATCTTCCATCTACTTCCTTTTCATTTACTAACCAGTTTACAACTGGAGTTGGTTTTCCTTTAAAATATAGATTATGATTTTGTCTCTATACAGATAACATATTATTATTATAATTTTATATAAAGATAGGATAATAACAGTAGTACCTCCTCTTACTTCACAGGAGAGACCAAATTCCATTCCAACTTCGAAAGGACCAACTGTTTTATCAACTTCTACTCCGGAACTGTCGTAAATTAGTAACTGATGTGGTGGAACTTTAAAGAAAAATATTCTATTTTATAATCTTTAAATAAATAATTATTTCATTACTCCGTCATTCAATAAGTCTTCGGTCTGACACATATATGACAGCATTGTTGACAGATAATAGAGGAGAAGGGATAGGGGGAAGAAAAAATTACGCCTTACCAATGACTGTTAAATTCACTTGAAAATTTCTCGTCGGTGATTTTTTGAAATCTACTCGACACCTGTATATTCCTTCGTCGTCCAATTGAACAGCTTCTAAAGATAAAGCAGCTGGTTTTGTGCCTGTCATGAAATAAGCTCTTGGCCCTACTTCATTGCTATCTGACCAATTAAGAGCTTTGTTGAAAGCTCTTCCTCGTACGTCAAAGCTAGAGAAAAAGAACAAAAAAAATAAGTAAATAATATTTTAAAATATAAATTTATTGATTTTTAACTAACTTTGTTTTGTTTTTTTTTATTTTTTATTTATGTACCCTACCTGTATATCGGCTTCACTGCATAATCTCGGAACCATAGCACCATATAAACGCGATCTTCTCGCGTGGACGGTTCAATGTCACAAGGCAAGCTGGCGGTACGCCCAAGAACGGCGCTCACTTCGAAGGTTGCAACTACAAAAATTCAATCAAATTGAATCTAATCAAAATGAATTATGTATACATATGTATTTATGTATATTATTTATCGAATAATTTAAATACACCGCGTAAAGAACAAATTTTATTCCTTCACCTAATAAAAGTAACGTTTAAACTAGAAAAAATAAAAGTAATTTAATAAAATCCACTTGTATAATTATCAAAGCTACGTAATCTGTTTATACCATTATTTTGATATTCTTCAACATTTAGAACATCGACCGATCGTTTGGAAATAATTACAATATACAGTAAATCCTAACATAACAGAAAGGGAAGTATTACTTTCGTGTTTTTATAAGATAATAGAAAAAAAAAAGGTTCGATAAAAGAGCACGATATATACAGGTGTCCCATTTAATTTAAAATATCTTCATTGTTTATCGAGGTCAAAGTAATATGTCTCATAGGTAAAAAGTTGAATAGTTCAAAGTGGATAATAATAAAATGATCAAATAATTTTATAACATACGTGAGTTGTATATTTTAATACGATATATTACATAGGTACAAGGGATTTGTATAACACGGTTTTGAAGGCATTCTTTAAACTCGTATTGTTAGGGGGAAAGAAAAGGGGATTAAATTAACAGTAATGATAAAATACAAAAATTGGTATTATTTACCTAAATCTTCGTCCTTGTCCCAGTTGCTACTGGCGTGAACGCACACGAGTACGACCGCGAGTATGTAACCGGCGATCACCAATCTCGTAGCGATATCTGTCAGTGTGCCAACTGCCATACCAATGGGGAATACAATTTTCGAGGTTTTTTTTAAACTCAAATCCAGCGCGTGCATAATAGGAGGACACGCCGGACGTTAGTACGGCACCCCTTTATTGTCATTCCACGTCGAGAGGAACCTTTCCTCTTCCTCTTTCTCCACCTTCACCTTCACCGCTACCTCCACCACCACCACCACCACCACCACCTCGTCCGCCTCCTCCCTAACCAGGGAGTCCAAGGACCTTCGTTATGTTCCTATCCGATTTATTTCCAATCGCTATTCTTCTAATTCCTAATATATTTTCTTTATTAAAGGATCCTAGGAGGATCCGCGTGTTTCTACTCACGTCGAGGATACACGAATAAGCCTATTTCTTTCTGCCATTATTCGACGCATTTCAAAATTTATTAATTTTTAAGAGTAATGATTATGATATAGGATCAACGAATGAACTTTTTTACTATTAAAATAAACCACGCGAAACTTATCTTATATTTCTATTTTTATTCTAACGGAATTATTTCTAATCTATCTTTCTTTACACCTGTACTCTTTTTTTTTTTTTTGTTAATTCTTTTCTTATAGTCTTCTCCTATTAGCCGGTTTTAATGGAATACCGAAAAAATATGTCAGGATGAGGAAGATTAACGCACCACTTTGAAAAGTTAGATCGTTTATAAAAAGTATTCTTAGGTCGTTCGACAGGACGATGTGATAAAGACAACACCGCGATTATACTGACAAGCAATCCTAATTTTTATTATCTGTTAGAAATACTCGTTCAATGGTTAAACTCATGAAGAATATATCTATCTATCTTAATACACTAATGTGAAATCCTATCAAGGAAAACTGGGGATATCACTCGAGGAATTCTAACGATATCTGGGAAAATATCTCGAGGAAAGTTGGACGATGCACACGCGTTTTCCAGGTGTCGCTAACCCCGGACACGTCGATGAGCCACCACCACCACCACCACTATCAGCACCACCAGCACCACCACCACCACCACCAGCCACCAACGATCGATTTTCGGCTAGCCAGAGGAACAACTCTCTCAGATCTTCTTCTCTTTCTTACCTTTCAACCTTTATTCTTCTTTCTCCTATCTTTTAATTTTATCTTATGTGAAGATTTTACAACAAAGATTGCCACGAAAATAGTATAATAATAATAATAATAATAATAATGATTACTATCTTTTCAATAAATGATATTCTATGTGCGTTTGTGTGTTTGTGCGCGACCGCGCTTAAAAATAAATATATATATATACATGTGTATATACTATCCCGTTGTCTGGTATATCGTCACCTGGGGAATCTAACTCAACTAAAATTGTCCTCGTTTCGTTATGCGAAATTCTAGTAGTCGACTGAATCAAAGTCCCGACTTCTGGTCCCTCTGTTGTTCGCTTTTTGTTTCTGGACAGGTAACGAATATTACTATACGACATCTATTGCAGAAATTATTGTACTTCAATATTTTGTTGTCCTAAATTTTACTATTCCCTTTCATCCCTCCCACCCTTCTCTATCTCGAGCATTCGTTAATTATTCGGTTAGTATAGATCTTATTTTTTACCACCAATTCTGAGAATTCTAATCTCGAGCAACAGCTTGCTGGTTGCTGCTGTTGAACAATGTCAGCAGGTAACGATGGTCCGATTAATGGTAATGCTCGACTACTACCACTTCTCTTTCTAATCGATTCCTCTTCCTCTGTACCCCTGCTCTTACTCTTTTATCCTCAACCCCATTTTTCTCTTCCTATAAATACTTCTACCCTCCTCTCATTCGAAATGTTACACATATTCAATTTGATATTAACATATTTGTTTATGGACAGATAACAACTAGTACTATACATCTGTTGACGAAAATCTTGTACTTAAGTTTCTCATTATTCTAAATTTTACTATTCTCGTCCCCTCTCTTTCTATCGAGCATATAATCATTTGTTAATCATTCATTTGGTATAGATCTTATTTTCCAGTACCAATTCTGAGAATTCTAATACCGAGCAACAGCTTACTGGTTACTGCTGTTCGAACAATGTCAGCAGGTAACGACTGTCCGATTAATGGTAATGCTCGACTACTACCACTTCTCTTTTTATAATCGATTCCTCTTCTTTTTTTCCCTCCTACTCTTACCCTTTTATTCTCACCCCTATCTATCTCTTCCAATGAATACCCCACTCCTCTCTTCCCCACCCATTCAAAATATCACATATTCAATTTAATATGAAAATTATTACGTATTAATTATGTAAAGGTTGCTACCGACATGCAGATAAATCGACGCTTTCAATCCTTTTTTTTTTTACATTGGACAATGGCATTATATTTTTAAACAATAGCATTTGTAATATACAATTGTGACAAGTTTGTTTTTCTTTTAATAAATTGTTGTTGATTCAATTGTTTTTCTTTTTATTTACCTATTATTCATTCTTCTTACTTTCTTAATAAAAGTCTATTACTGCATTTTGTTGCATTATTTCAATCTTCTTTCATGAAGATATGATTTTATCAAAGTAATATTATATCGATTACGATTAGGCAAATTCGAAAAAATACGGTGGTTTATGTTCTTTCTTCTCTCGGCACAATTTATTATATATATATA